>JARJLF010000384.1:0-212792 GCA_029378395.1 Mycena leptocephala
TCGTGCTCAAGTTTGAGCATTGGTCTTGCACGGAAGACACAGGTGCGTTGTTACGGATGCTTAAAGCCCCGCAGCTAACGACATCGTGCAGAGGTGAAGGACTCCGATAATGTCCAGAGCGTGCGGAAGCAAATTGTGTTGCTCATTCTCGAGGGCTTGCGTGCGTTTCATTCTTTTCTCATCCCAATCCCTAACTCAACGGATTCTATAGGCAAAATCAAAAACAAAAAGAAGATTGACATGGACTACGTGAATTACAAGGTCGACATCAGGCATAAGCACGGCGTGGAGCTGGCTGGATGGCCGGAGGAGATCCCCTTCGTGCGCCCGGTGAAGCTTAGCGCAGAGCAAGCGCGCGACATCCGCGATGACCTCAAGAGCGGCACCATTCGGTGGGTTTCGCTCACGCCGACGCAGCGCAAAGAACTTGCCAAGGAGATTGAGGGGCTTCTCGCGGAGGGGCCGCTGAAGCCGCGCAAGGAGCGCAGCGACAAGGGGAAGAGGCGGAAAGGCGCCGACAGCGACTCTGAGTCAGAGGAAGAAGAGGGGGACGGGGACGAGAGCGATAAGGACGGCGACAGCGAAGACGAGGACCAAGAGGGCGAGGAGGAGGAGGAGGACACTCGTCCCGCGCGCAAATCCACCACGGCCACCAAAACCGCGAGCCGCAAGTCTGCGCCGACCGCTGCCCCGGCTGCTGCGCGCAAGTCAGCTCCGACCGCCGCTGCTGTTGTGCGCGCGCCCACAGAACCCGACGCAACCCCTGCGCGCGCGCCTCTGGCGCCTGTCTCTGCCCCGCCCGTCACCTCCCTGGTTTCGCCAGCCCCCTGTGCCGCCGACCCCGCCCTTGGGCAGCCGCCCAGCGTCGCAAGAACCCCCTTCGCGGCGGGGACCATTCTCAACCCCGAGACGACTGCTGCGAGCGCAAACACCGGGGGCACCAGCCCCGGCGCCGGCGACCTGTACAACTTCGACTACACGACCCTGGACTTCACGCCGTCGGGCCTCGCGCATGGGTTCACGAGCGGGGGGCTAACGGGCGCCAACAATGCGCCCCAATTCCCTCAGCTCATCAACGCCGACCTCGGCGGCTTCCCGCAGTCGTACGGGATGCCGCCGCTCCCCAGCGCTGGCTTCGGTGACATCCACCAGGCGTACGGGATGCCGCCCCTCCCCGACTCCTTCCTGAACGGCGGTGCGTGCGGTGGGCCGCATGCCGCCCCTCCCAGATGCCGGCCTCCAACATCTGGGGGTCAACAGCGCCCAAGATGCCGCCCAAGACACCGCCGACGACCTGCGCGCTGCCGTCAGTGCGGCGTTTGCAAACACAAGCGATCCGGGGCCTGCGGGTGCAGGCCTTGCCGATGCGACGAACACGACGGCGAGCAAGAAGGCGAAGAGGAAACGCAGCGCCAAGGGCGAGGACGACGCGCCCCCCGCCAAAAAACACGCCAAGAACAGGAAAGACGCCCCCGGCGCTGATGCGCCGAGGCGCAAGACGAAGAAGCAGGCCTCCAGCGCAGGGTCGGGCGCCAGGACTGCAAAAAAGAACAAAGCCGCTGCTTCATGAGCGGCAATGGTTTGATCTGCGCCCACCGCACACGCCCCGCGCGCCGCCCTGACCTTCAAGGCTACGTATAAGATGTTCCCCCCACTCCTCGTAGCTATTTTTTAAGTCCGTGACCCTTGAATTTTATTTATTCAGTGAATTTAAAGAGCTTGAGGTGTGATATGTGAGAATATGGTGATAAATTGAATAGAATGAGGTCAAATAACTGTCCCAATGTGCAGTTGCTGCCTCTGGGACATTCCTCCAATTTTTCCCTGAATTTACGGCCATTTTTGAGGCGGGAACAGGCGACTTTGGCGCGGGCGGCGGGGGTTTTGATGGGACTGATGGGAAGCTCTGGAGAGCGCGCGCGGAGACGTCGCTGCCCATCTTTGATGGCAGCAACGACGCCTTTGATCGGGGAGCGCGCGCGCGCCGCCCTCCGCTTAAACATCCTTTTTTAGTGGTATTTTATCGCCCTCTAACTAGAGGGAATTAACAGGTGATTCTACGGTACACTGTATATACACCGAAAGCCCTCTAGTTAGAAGGGGAGAACTAGTGGGTTCTCCCCCTCTAACTAGAGGGGTTATTTGGGCTATATAGGTGAGCGGGAGGAGAGAATACGCAGGACAGTCCCAAAAAGGAAAGAGCGCAGCGAAGAGCGCGGAGGCGTTAATGGCGAGCATGCAGCGTGCAGTACGCAGCGCCATTAATATACATCCCACGGAAAAGGTGCCCGTGTCGCCCGCATCGAATGCGCAGAGGCGAGTACAACGGGGACATCCCAAGTCCGCCCCACAGCCACCCAAACGTGCGTGCGTCCCCCGCGGCAAAGTCGGTGGTCACAGACACAAGAAAGGCGAGCTTCATCCCCCTGCCCGCCGATTCCTCCTCTCCGGGCACTGCGATCCAGCAACGCATGTCAGGCGGCCGTGGCCCGTGCGTTGGGGATACGGATTGCCATGGCCATCGCACGCGGCTCCGTGTGAAGGAAGGTGGAGCGAGGGGAGAGGGAGAAGTAGGAAGGAGAGGACGGGGAGAATAGCATGATACTCACAAGTATCCCGAATAACCAATCTATTGCTACCCCGGCACCTCCCGTATTAACTGACGCACGGTGTACAAAAGAGTTTGGAGGCGAATTTAGGCGAAGGTACTGTGGAGGAAAGAAGCGGATAAGCAGGCGGTCCGAAGAGGGAGAGTAGGAGGGGAAGGAATGGAGAGGAGGCAGATGCGCTGCATTGCGCGACAACGGGCAACGTGCTGCAGCTTGGTATACAACTCGAGAAACAAGAGGACGTCGTGCGCCCATGTAGGACGTGGTCCTGCCTCATGCACGTTCTCTGCAGGCAGCCGAGGCGCTACCTCCCGCGCATGGACTGCCACCCTGCCCGCAGCGAGGTCCTTGACCCGCACCAGCTTGTCCCAAATCCTCTGAAGTGCGCGGGTTTCAGGTGGATGGCAGCGCACCTCTGAGAAGCCGCGCATCTGCCATCTCGATGCACCATGCATCACGGGTATCGTCGCAGTCGCGGAAGTCGGTCGATAGATGGGCCGGGAATGCAGTAGAGGATGGGGGGGAAAAGGGAGAATATATGTATGCACCGCAGAAGCCGACGACTTGGAGGGATGCGGAGGAGTCGGGGATGTGTCTCAAAAAGCGTATATGTAGGGCTGGAATCGAATTCTCTTGGGCTGGAATTGTTTGGACTCCGACCGGAGGGAGGAAGGAAGATGACGTTGGAGGCTGCTGGTAAACAGTGTCAAGCTGTCGGACCGTTGAACCCGTCGGCTGTGATCGGGTGATTTCGCCGAGGACTTTTCCTTCTTCATCTAATCTTTATCTTGGCTGTCCACTCTGAACGTCCATAAGCGCAATTTTCGGCCCTCCCCCAGTTTTCACACAGCTCCAGAAAATCAGAAATATCCCTGAGGGTCAAACAAAGTGCTGCAAGATGTTAGTATGGAATTCAGTCCGAGTCATTGCAGCAAGAAAATTCCATAACCGCCGGTTGATCCTTGAGAACGGCATCACGTTGCTGGGTTCAACGAGCCTTAATTGCTTCCTGGCGTTATATTACCGAGGTCGCACTGAATACATCTCTGGCCAAATAGCGTGGTCTCCAGCTGAATTTCAGGCAATTGACGAACCTCTGGTTTACGGTACAGCCTGTCTATTATGGTGGATGTGTTCGCCTTGCGACTACGAATAGCGAGGTATGGGAATACTATTGTTCATCAAGTCATCGTCATAATTTTGAACAGGAAATGCCTCTCAATTCAAAACATGAGGGTGTTGTGTTTCGTGGACTTTCCTAATATCTGGTTGACTTGAGACCAGGGCAATATTCCACGACCGATGGAATACACGCTGGACTCTTCATTTCCTCTCTACGTCACCAGTATCAACGTAACCCATTTCATGTGCCAGGTCCGTGATAATACTTGTCGTTTTTATCTATAAACTGACGACTTTCTTGCTGCAGGAAATTTTGGGAAGCTACCACATTTTCCGAACCATGGAAAATAACAACATGTAGAAATTTGGTTCCAAATCTGGCTTGAATTTTGGTCTTCTCGTCACCTGATCTGGAGGGTACTGTGTCGTGACCCGCTGGGACTGTGGTAGACTCCGGTATTGACAATGTGCTTGGGTTCTAAATGTTTGACACCAAACTGCTGCTCAGTCTTCATAAGTCTTGCTTCTAGATGTCATTCAAGTGACCGCGGCCACAAAACATCATGTACAACCCGTTTCCTCCTCTTCCAAATTCGAACGCTTCCCGCCCACTGGCATATCCTCCATCGGCGGCCTCGCACCACTGACCTCTCACCACTCACTCTCTATCTGCCCACATGCTTGAGATTCTCGGACTCGGAGTCGAAGCCATTGCCTCTGGACATTTTATTTACTCATCGCGGTCACGGGGCTGCTCTCCGCCGCTCAATACGCATGCGCTGGTTCTAGTATAAAAGGTCTCATTGCATGCATACACTAACCTTTGACCTATCATGGTGCAACCCACCGACATGTTGAGTGCACTGTGCCACTATGAATCCTGAACTGTGAATCTGAACCTCAAATTTGGCAATGAAAGCTATGTTAAACGTGTGAGTGCGCCACTGCACGCAGTCGGCCTGTGACACTGAGTTAGGATGCTTGCCGTGGAAGCGTATACAAACATCTAGATTGCGCCAGCGGAAAATCTTGGCAACAGAAGATTCGGATGGCCCTATTGCCATACGTGCTTTAACATAGAATCATGTTTCCAAACTCGTCCGGGCAGGTGGACATGTTCCGAGATTCGAACCATACACGAACAGGAACTCGGGCAGTAAACAAGGTTGAATGTCAGATTCTCAGTCGCAACATGTTTGAGATAATGAGAAATAAACACATAGTTTATTGAGTACACAATCGGGAATAAGTATTGATGTGGCAGGCAAGTGTCTTGACCCTCAGCAGAGCCCAAGGGAGTAAAATATCCCATCCTCAACCTCAGCATCTGAGCAATCCATTGAACTCTGATCCACGAACTGGAACAAGTATCAGCTAGTATGTAGGAATATTAGAGAAGCAGAAGCTTACTATTGGACTCAATTTCTTCATTTGTTCGATATCTATCAGAGGATATCCCGCGGCGATGGCAGCATCTTGACTGTAGGGATCGAACCCTTTGGCAACGTGAAAGTCACGGACCATGTCATAGATGTCCTCATCCCACTTCCCTCCCCACAGCTCTATCGAAAATTCAACAGTAGGCAGCCCAAAGTCCTCCACAGTTTCGTGAGTTAACCGGTCGAGCCCAGCAGGGTCGAAGGCCCAGTAGTATCTCTCGGTATCCGGGGGGTTGGTGACAGTGATCAGATTACCCACAACCTCCACCTGTGGGGGAAACAGGAAGAGATACACTTCGTCTGTAGGTGCATCTGCCATGAAGGTTCCTCTCAAGGTAAAGTCTAGATCAGTGTTCAACAAGATGCAGTTGAAATCAATTCCGGTGATGACCTCAGTTGCATCTACAATGTCAGGAGAAAAAAATTAGCCAATGATCTTGTGGGTTGTGCTCAAAGGGACCCACTGAAGGCTCCTTGGAGGTTATTACGAACATGGTGGTTCTGAGAAAGCCACCACTTTTGTGGTGTGGTGCTGTCCTTGAATCCTACCTCGATCCAGAACCGACCTGAGTGACAATCAACCCTACAGAACAATTATTCGAAAATGACGGTGCAAAGCAACCATAAGCGCACCGTGTCCATCCAGTCGGTAGGACCTCCTGGGGTAAATCACCCGTGTACATGTTGTACCATGGGCCAATATATGTGTCATCAAGTGTGAGATGCTTTTCTGTGGGAATTGCGTGGAGGTCATTTGGCTTCAGATGAGCACGGTCCCACTGGCAACAGGGGTTACAAATCGAAGGGAGCGTGATAGTTCCTGGCATTGATGGGGAAGAATTCAGGTAATGGGTGTTGTGCCGTGCAACTATTGAATAGAACTCATGGAGTTCAAGGGTAGATAAGAGTTTGTCACCCAGGTCGTTCTCTGTTAATTTGACCTCAGGCAATTTTAAATGTGCCCCCGGTTCCACAATGTCGTAACACGATTCATACCCATTGCCAACATCCATGCACAACTTTCCGGTGGACAGTCGGATCCATGCGGTACCTGGAAGATCATAGAAGTTGTCTCCAGTGGTTTCTTCCCAGTAAGAATGTGCAGCCTGATGATGGTCAGCCGTGTTGAAATGCCCTCAGATTTTCGGAGCTCACCCGAAGGTGCCACGACTGTGCATCAAAAAATCAGTGATGCAGGTTTTAGGAACACCGCGGATAACTAACAGTTTGATTTCTGAAATAGTACGAGGCCAAGGTGGATCCAGCATGCAATTTTTGGACTTGGGAAAATGGTATCATTTCTATGCAGATGAGAAATTGAAAATTTTGGTCTGAGGCAAACTCTTACCATCGTGGTAGATCAGTGCATTCACGCTGGCCGAACATCCAAACCCGAAGAATTGTGCCAAGTGAGGATGCCTGTAAAAGTTGTAAATTTACACAACGGCAAGTAGAACCATCTACCGAAATTGTTGGCCTCTGTGCGCTTCAACCATTCTCTACGATGGAGGAATATGTAAGTCAATCTATACATGGAGATGGTGACTCACCTGCTCAAATTGGGCATCATTATAAACAACTGCAGTCATTGGATCCTGGCTCCCGAAGATCCGTGCACGATAGGTCCTTCGCATTCCAACGACAACCTTGACATGCCGGACTATAACTCCCGTCTTTTTGCGGTGGACAGGGCGCCACTCGACTACATTATGCTTGTCAATCTCATCCAAGAGATTCAAATCACCCAATTTCACAACGCGGAAATCTGTTGGGTCATGAATGGATTGATAAGAGGGGATTGAGTGATATCTCACCGCCTGGAGATTGTTCCACAGTGGTGCTGACGTTGAAAGTCCCACCCTGAATCGTAAAATCGCGACAATTCTCGAGGGCAGAGACCCTGGGAACATCAGCATTGCTCAGAGACCCAGACATGATTCGGTTCACACCTCGTTTCTTGAAATCCTGCGGCCATAGGGGGAGGATGATTTTGGGTTGAGGAGTGACCACTGGATGAGATGGGTGTCGGAAGGAAGAGAAAGAAAGCTGTGCATTTTGGATTTAACATCTCTTGCTGTGCGTGAGAAATGACGGGCGTAATTCGGCCAGCGCTTGTCGTTGAAAGCTGTTGAACAGGATCTATGTAGAATTCCGGGGCCTGTTATATCCGTGCACACACAACCCGGCCCTCGGCCGGTATTCTTCCCTTTGGCCGGACTCGACCGGCCATCCTTCCGGACTTCCGGCAACCGGTCGACCCGGTTGCCGCTCGGAACGGGTTTTTACGCAATGAAGGATTACTGAGCGTTTCCCGTTTATCCGTATGTCCATACGATTCCAACTTCCAGTTTTAGATGTCGCTTTGTCCAACTCGAACTTCTATCTCCTATTTTGGACTTTGCTTTGATACTACTACTTATAGTAGTGACATGTATGTCTACGTATTTAAGCCCTATGTACTATGCTGTATTCTTCAGTTTGATAATTAACGTGCTTAGCCTCTTATCCTCGGCTTAGCTCCTTGAGTCCTCTCGTCCGGACTTCATCCGGACACCTACTTCTTATCCTCTCCGCTCGATTGGCCAGATAGTAACGCTCACCCTATACGACACTCTTGTGGTGCTTGCGTCTTCCCTAGGCCGACCGGTCATCTTGTTATCGTCCGGTACTTTCTTCCGGTAACCGGCTTCCGAACGACCGGCCGGCATCCGGTCATCCGACCTCGACTCGGGATATAACAGTATTATCAAACTCACCTATCTCGGCTGATTCATGTCTCATTACAGTGATCACATGCTTCCTGGCACGTCCTCTTCGGCTCGTGGCCAGCGTGATCCACGACGCAATTCTCGGCTCTTCAGCCAAATCGTTCCTCTTTCCCCTCCGGCCCAGACTCTTGGAGCGGCTCAGCCCGCTTCCACTTACTTGGCTGGTCCCATTTCTACTCCGATTCCTCCCGGCGTTACTGTTCGCCGGTCGATGCCAGATCGTCCTACTGTTGCTCCGGTCACTGTTCCGGGTTTCGTTACTACGCCCCGGACACCCGAAAACCCAACGGTATATCCCCGTTCTCCTCATCTGATTCGAGCTCGACCTATTATTGTGGAAACCGGGCCCATTCTTGGGCCCGGGTCGAGGAAGTTCCGGAGGATTCTGCGGATGAGCGTCCACGCTCTCCAATCCTTCCGCCTTCCCAGCACGGTACTCCTCCTCCTCAGCCTTCTGATGGAGGAGATGATGACGATGATAACGGTGGCGACGATGAACCTCCTCATCCAACTGATCCTTCCGGGCCCGGCCCTGAAGGCCCGCCCGGTCCTCGGGGACCACCCGGTCCGCCCGGTCCTCCTGGCCAAGGCCCTCCGGGTGGAGGAGGGGTGGTGGTGGTGGAGGCGGCGGAGGTGGCCCGGCAGGTCCTGCCCGCCAGGCCCCGACTCCGGATCCCAACGAGCGTCTTTTCATTCAGACTCTAACCTCGTTCCGGGATGCCGTCGACATCTGGAATCGGCACACTTCAGCTCCTCGTTCTACAAAGTCGAATCTCCGGAATCCGGACACTTTTGATGGTTCCGATCTGGCTAAATTAAACCCGTTCCTCACCCAGTGCTACCTTCACTTCGCCGAACGCACGCAGGATTTCCCCACCGATGACGACAAAATCCTTTTCATGATTTCTTATCTTCGGGGTACTGCTCAGCAATGGTTCGCTCCCAATTGTACGATCCGACTTCCGTTCCGGCTTGGGACGGAAACTTTCCGGTCTTCATTCAGGAGCTTACCATGAACTTCGGTCCGCACGATCCGGTTGGGGACGCAGAAGATCGCATCCGGCTCTGTCGCATGAAACATGGCGACCGGATTGCGACTTATGTCATCGAATTCGACCAACTCGCGCTTCTCACCCAGTGGGGCGATCCCGCTCTCGGCATCATTTTATGAGGGTCTCCCTCGCCGGATCAAGGATGACATGGTACATCATGCCTACGTCAATTCCTTAGCTGGGGTTAAATCTGTTGCCCGGCTATCGACGCCCGGTATTGGAAGCACGAAGGCGAGAAGGAGCGTGAACGGGATCGCGACAGAGGCTCCGGAGGCGGAGCCGGTGCCGGCAATGCGCCCGGTACTGGTGGCCGTACCGGAAAACCCTCTGGTGGGCAGGGCGGTGGAAAGAAGGGGGCTTCCAACAAGAACCCTTCTCCGGCACCTGCTTCCGGGGCGAAGGCACCGGAAAGCAGGCTGGGAATCCCGGAGCTGGCGCTGCCGGTAAAGCTGCTGACGCTTCTAAGCCGAAGCGTAAGCCTTACGCCGATAAGCTTGATAGTCACGGGAAACTCAAGCCGGAAGAACGTGAACGCCGGAGGAAACTCGGACTCTGCATGTTTTGCGGAGGTAGTGGTCATACTGCGGAGGACTGTAAAAAGTGTCCGCAGGAGGCTCAGGCGAAAGCCGCTTCTACCGAGTCCTCGACCGGTCAATCCGGTCAGGCGTCGAACTCTCAGGGCGATAAGTCCTCCGAGTCAAAAAAATAGACAGCAGCTCGGAATCCTCCACTCCCGGTCCGAGTTGCATTGACTCTGGGGAGCTCCTGAGGTTCGTCTCAACGCGTCCACTCTTTCTACTAATGCCCTTTATGTCGATCTTGAATCCTCTCTCGTCCGGTCCAATATCTCCGTTCCGGACGAATGTTCAACCATTCCTCCGTCTTGTATATCATCGCTTGCCGCGGGATTCAACTCCCGCTTACGGACTCTCATTGACTCCGGATCATCTCATTGTTTTTTGTCTATGATTATCTGCGAATTATATGGTTTTGTCCCGTACGCGGTCCCTCCGGTTAAGCTCCGGTATCTCGACGGCTCCTCTTCTATCATTAACCAGAAGCTGCGGCTACTCATCCGGTTCCCTTCCGGCGATGTCCACCTCCAGGACTTCTTCGTTACCCGTCTCGATTCTCCTTGCGACTTGGTTCTGGGATACAATTGGCTTCACCGCTTTAATCCGTTGATTAACTGGTCGGACGCCACTATCACTTTCCGAACCAATACCTTTGGTCTATCCTTGTCGACACCACCGGCACTATCCGGTTCCCGCTTCGGTTGCTCCAGTTACGGACGAGGCGCCTTCGGTTTCGGTTTATCTGGCTGACGCGCCTACACCGATGGTAACGACTTCGCCGGTTCCCTGGTCCTTCGATGGCACTTCCGGTCCTTCTATGGACACTCCTGAGGCCTTTGCGCCTCGACCGTTCATTACCGCTCCACCCGTGTCGCTGGTTTCTGCCGCGGCTTACCGCGCCATCATTCGAGACAAGGATACTGTTCAGTATACCTTGCGTGCGACTCCGTCCGAAGAAGCGACAGCTCGTGCCGCTTCACCGGTCAACCGGACACATCCGGTTTGCCTCCGGAATATCATGACTTCGCTGACGTATTCTCTGAGCAGGAAGCTTATAATCTTCCCCCTCATCGAGAGTTTGATCTCAAGATCGAAACTGCGGAAGGCGAACTTCCTCCGGTCGGACATGTCTATTCCCTTTCCCAAGCTGAGTTAGCCGCTCTTCGAGACTTTATTGACAAGAATTTAAAGTCGGGTTTTATATACCCTTCTCGTTCAAGTCATGGAGCTCCAATCCTTTTCGCCAAAAAGAAGGACGGCTCTCTCCGGCTTTGCGTCGATTACCGGGGACTTAACCGGATCACTAAGAAAGATCGGTATCCGCTTCCACTCATCGCGGATCTCCTCGACGCGCCAGGAAAGGCACGCATTTACACCAAACTCGATCTCCGACATGCCTATCATCTTCTCCGGATCGCTCCCGGTGACGAACCGAAAACTGCTTTTCGCACTCGCTATGGCTCGTACCAGTTCCGGGTCGTCCCGGAAGGCCTCACCAACGCGCCGGCCGCTTTTCAGCGCTTCTTGAACACCATCTTCGCCGATTTATTAGACGTGAACGTCATCGTATACTTGGATGATATCCTCGTGTACTCTGACGATCCGGCTGATCACACGGCTCATGTTCGTGAAGTACTCCGCCGGTTGCGTGAGGCTGGCCTTTACTGCAAACTTCCGAAATGCGAATTCAGTATCACCACATGCGAATATCTCGGCTACATCCTTTCGCCGGATGGTTTCCGGATGTCTCCGGAGAAGATTACGGCTGTCGTGGACTGGCCTTTACCTCGGAAAGTTAAAGATATTCAATCTTTCCTTGGTTTCTGTAACTTTTATCGCCGGTTCATATGGAATTATTCAGATATCACCATTCCGCTCACCCGGCTCACCCGGTCGTCCGTCCGGTGGGTTTGGTCGGCCGAATGTCAAACGGCCTTCGACACGCTCAAACGAGCATTTACGGAAGCCCCAGTTTTACACCACTGGGTCCCCGGCCGGCAGATTACTGTCGAAACCGATGCTTCCGACTACGCCATCGCCTCGATCCTCTCAATCGTTGGCGACGATGGAGAAATCCACCCGGTTGCGTTCCGGTCCCGGTCCCTCGGGCCATCGGAACTCAACTACGACACGCACGACAAGGAACTCTTGGCGATCTTTGATGCATTTACCCAATGGCGTCATTACCTCGAAGGATCTGCCTTACCGGTCGACGTTGTCACGGACCACAAGAACCTGGAATACTTCGCGACGACTAAGGTACTTACCCGTCGCCAAGTCCGGTGGTCCGAGTACCTTGCCATTTCAATATGGTCATCCGGTTCCGACCGGGTAAGCTCGGAGGTAAACCCGACGCGTTAACTAGACGATGGGACGTCTACCCTAAAGAGGGGGATAGGACCTATGGTCGGTTGAATCCTCAAAATTTTCGGCCGATTTTTACCCAAGATCAACTTTCCGCGTCACTCCGAGCCTCTCTTCTCGAGGAAATCGTTCTTCGAGCCACCGTCGTTATGGATGTTGAGCAGCTTCACGCCGACATCAAGTCACACATTACCGACGATCCGGCTGGTGTAGCCGGCACTACTGCCGCTTCATCCGGTCAACCTTCGCGCTGGACTATCGACTCTTCCGGTATGCTCCGGTACGACGAGCGCATTTGGGTTCCTATTGTTACCGGTAACGCTCCGGAAGCATTGCGAGTACGTGTTCTTCAACATATGCATGATCACATACTGTCCGGTCACTTCGGGCAGAACCGCACCCTAGCCCTCGTCCGACGAGAGTACACTTGGCCGGAACTCCGGACGTTCGTCCGGAAGTACTGCAAGTCATGTATTGTCTGCAAGCGCAACAAGGCTCCTCGGCATCGGCCTTATGGTCTGCTGAAGCCTCTTCCGATTCCTCTTCGTCCTTGGCATTCGATATCCATGGACTTCATTGAACAACTTCCCCTTTCCGGCGAGTTTGATTGCATTCTCGTTATTTGTGATCGTTCTTCCAAGCAGGTCATCCTTATCCCCTGCGACGTTCATATTACCTCGGCCGGTCTCGCCCGGCTCTTCCTCCTTCACGTTTTCTCCAAACACGGTGTTCCCGGTCACGTCACATGCGACCGGGGTACGGAATTCATCTCGGCTTTCTTCCGGTCCCTCGCCGAACTCCTCAGTATGGAAATGCACTATACGTCCGGTTATCATCCTTCGGCCGACGGCCAAACCGAACGCATGAACCAGACTGTCGAGCAGTACATTCGGATCTTTTGCTCGTACCAACAGGACGACTGGGACAAGCTCTTGCCTTTGGCTGAGTTTGCTCTCAACACGCTCCGAATGCTTCTACCGGTATTTCGCCTTTCTACGCGAACAAGGGATACAATCCGGCAATTACGGTCCATCCGGAACGCGATGTCGCCAACACTTATGCCAAAGATTTTGCGGTCGATTTACAAGATCTCCACCAGTTCCTTCGTGAACAGATCGCGTTTGCGCGCGACCGGTACAAGGAGACGGCCGACCGGATCCGGTCTCCGGATCCGGGTATCTCTGTTGGTGATCAAGTTTTCGTTTCGACCAAATTCATCAACACTACTCGACCGACAAAGAAGTTCACCGAAACTTTCCTCGGTCCGTACGAAGTCATCGGAAAACCATCAGCTGCGTCTTACCAGGTGCGATTACCTAAATCACTCTCCCAAGTTCATCCGGTTTTCCATGTTTCTCAACTCGAGCCCCATTTTCCGAACCCATTCCCGGTCGTGAGGAACCACCTCCGGCTGCCGTGGAAATCATCGATGGTGACGAACACTTCGAGATCAAACAGATTGTTGACTCGAAGCTCGACCGGCGTTACCGGACGAAACTCCGGTACCTTGTCGAGTGGCTCGGTTACGAAAATACCGATGAACAATTCAGCTGGGTTAGTGCGGACGACATTGACGCGGCCGAACACATCGATAACTTCCACCGACGTTTTCCGAACAAACCCGGTCCGGATCATTAAAACTCACTCAAGATTCACACTAATGAGTCATCCGGACTCGGCCGGTTTTGTTTCGTATTCTATATACATTATACAATTGCTAAAATTCTCAAGAAAGATATCTATTATAATTTACGAGTCCGGCGCCTTTTCATCTCCATCCTTGGCTTCCGGCTCCTCATCCGGTTCTTCTCCTTCCCTTTTTCCTCGGCCAGCATTTCATCGTCCGAGTCGAGGATCTCGATTACCATTTTCCCTCGTCGTTTTGTGCGTGGTAATCCTCAACTCTTTCAACTTCTCCTCCGAAACTCTACATCGGCCGGTGGCATGGGGCTCGACCGGTTCGGGTTTCGGTACCACCACCGCTGCCCCATCCGCCTCGGTCGTCACCGGCTGCGTTTGTTGATCGACCGGTGCGATCTCCATGACTGGCTGCGCCGGCAACCTCGGTGGGACCTCCACGATCTTGTATTGCTGCCGGTTGATGTCAACCGGGACCTCCTCCACCTTGACCGGTTTATCGACCGGTTTTGCGTTCGCGTTCGGGTCCCCCGATGGACCGGCCAAGTCCTCAATCTCCATCTCTTCGGGCGTCTTCTCCTTCTCCTCGACCGACAAACCGGATGGACCGGCTATCCCTTCAACGTCCGAAAGTGGTGAGTCGGTCATCCGAAGACCGGCAGGCCACTCCGTCTGAATTACGGTCTCCCGCGAGACCGACCGGTCACGTTCCGGTACGTCCGAATCAACGTCCATCTCATCCTCAACTATTTTCCTCTTCAACCGGCGTCTCTTCCGGCTCGGTCCTGCCTCCCGGTCGTCGTCCGAACCATTCCCTTCCACTTTGCGTTTCGCGCCGGACCTCTTCGCGACGAAATCCTCAAATCCATTCGGATCCGGATTTTCCCCAGCAGGAGGGTAATACTCCAATTGCTGACGCAAAAGGCCAATGCATTCGGCATGGCCTCGGGATATGCATGCTGGAAAAGTTCCAGCAGCGTGGCGACTCCCTCGTGCACAAACCAGGCAGCAGCCTCGATCTCCACTTCTTGCCTCACTTGGTGGCGCGAGAGGTTTTCCAACCGGATGACCCGGTCGCGCAATTCGTCGATTCTCGTCGTCGGACGCTCATACCCATCATTTGCTCGATGGGCAGAGCGACCGGACCGACAATGGGCGACCCGGGACCCCGACCGAACACGGCCGGTCGTCCGGTCGCCCCTCGACCGACGTTCCTTCGCCTTTCTTGCTTCCCGACGCTTGTTCGTCCTTCGCTCCTGTCCCGTGTTCGTGCAACGAAGTTTTTTCTTCCGGCACCGTCTGCACGACCGGTGTGGCGGATCGGCTTCGCACCGGAGCTGGTGCTTCTCGCACTCCTCGCAGGCTAAATCAAAACAAAATCAGTACCGGTCGACGACCGGTCACTGCGACGCACCTTCCCGGTTCTCATCCTCCGAATATACCGCCATGCGGTCTCTCTCGCTCGAGTCTTCCGACACCGGGTCATTTTCATCTCCGACCGGTCCGGATGGGGTTGGCGACCGGTTGGTATCGACCGGGTCCGGGGTCAACTCCCGGGCGAAACGTGGATGGGCGGCGTCGAGGGCCTCCATCTCGCTCAAGACTTGAGCAAGTTCTGCGGCCAATACCTCAGCGGACCGAATTTTCTCCTTTTCGGCCGCGAGGTTGGCCGCCACCCGGCTCATCACTTCCTCCCGGCGCTGTTCAAGCGCCTTGCGCTCCCTTTCGTCGCGCTCGAGCTCCTCGGCCTCCTCCTGTGCCTGCGTCATCTTCCCTTTTCCCTTGTCTTTTCCGCTGCCTCCCCCGGCACCTTCTTCCCCGGGCCGCCTCTCATCTCCACCATTTCCTCCGTTGCCGTCGTTCCCGTGCGATCCGAGGTTGGTGGCGGCAGCGTCCATGGTTGTGTCAGGTGAGATGGTGGTGGCAAGAGAGAAGATGAAAATTTTTCACTTACGGCATGATCGATCAATTGCATAAGCGATCGATTTTCGGGCCGCCAGGCCGGCGGCCCGTCACGTTGTCTTTTTTCATGTCACTCAGGCGACAAAATTTTACCCATATTCTTTTTTCACATTTCCTTCATCCACCATGCAGAATTCCACCGCATTCCGCAACCGGTCTTCGACCGGTATCTTGGTGTTCCTCGGGGCGAGGAACCCAAGAGGGGGATACTGTTATATCCGTGCACACACAACCCCGGCCCTCGGCCGGTATTCTTCCCTTTGGCCGGACTCGAACTTCTATCTCCTATTTTGGACTTTGCTTTGATACTACTACTTATAGTAGTGACACGTATGTCTACGTATTTAAGCCCTATGTACTATGCTGTATTCTTCAGTTTGATAATTAACGTGCTTAGCCTCTTATCCTCGGCTTAGCTCCTTGAGTCCTCTCGTCCGGACTTCATCCAGACACCTACTTCTTATCCTCTCCGCTCGATTGGCCAGATAGTAACGCTCACCCTATACGACACTCTTGTGGTGCTTGCGTCTTCCCTAGGCCGACCGGTCATCTTGTTATCGTCCGGTACTTTCTTCCGGTAACCGGCTTCCGAACGACCGGCCGGCATCCGGTCATCCGACCTCGACTCGGGATATAACAGGGCCACAGAGTTGCCCTTGCTTTATTTGCTTAAGCTGTTGATCATGAGAAGAGAAGCAGTTGAACTATTCTTCCAACATGTCGGGAGTATTTTGAAATCGATGTAACGCTGCAAGATTGATGTCTACTGCCTGTCCCGATTTTATATTCCGATTCCCCAATAAACAGGCATGCAGCAGCACGAAGAGTGACCAAACATAGGGCAGGATATCTGTGTCAGCGAGGAGCGCAGATGAAGCCATTGTCAAGAATAGTTCCATCGATTGAACCGAAAAACAAGGAGCATGAGAACAGCCAGCCACATTCAGAAGAAAATACCCCAAGAAAAGGTGAGAAGAGGGGAGGATTCTTGAATTGTAACATGTGGTAAGTGCAGGATCGCGGAGTCCTTGTTTGTTCTAAGCAAATATTCAAATATTTTTTGACGGGACGGCCAGACGGGCTAAGAATTGAGCACCCCTCCTCCTCATGTCATTTCCCTCATTGGATGCACGGATCTCTGAGTATTTTTGTGGAACAGTGCTCATGAGCGTCTGCATTCACAAGATGTATGGACATTGACAAAACCGACAGAAAACCGAAAATAAAATAAAAATAAGCATAGCGATCGACAGGCAGCGCCACCGCGGAGTAGTCATATCCAAGCCCCACACCGACAAAGCTCCACTTCCGTTTCCTCGCCGCCCGCTCATCCTGGAGCAAGCAAACGAGTTCACCTCGCTTCCCTTCGCCGCCCGCCGCATTCGTCTCGGCTACTCTCGAATTGTGCATTCCCGGCCTACACCCGACCATAAATTGCGCAGGGACACGATGCCGCTGCGATGCAGATTGTACCCAGCCGCATGGGGTCGAGAGATACACAGTCGCTCATGCGATTGGGTATTGCGGGCCCGCACGCATGCGCCCTGTCCGCCGTGACAATGTCTGCGTGCTCAAGCCCACAAGCCGCCGCCGGTACCCATAAGTAAACAAGCTAAATCAGGAAGCGATCGTGCAGGCAGAGCTTTGTGCGCTCCACCTCCTCGCGGTCCCGCTCCTCCCCAAGCATTCCACCGCGCACACAGCGGCTCCCTTCTCCGCACCGCCCGCGTGTACACCTCCCGCCCAGCTCGGACTCACGCTTTCCCGGCCTCCGCTCGCGCACTAGTGACAATCTGCAAGCTGGCGACTCAGACGCTGCTGCGACAGAGTAGTAGCTCTGTGCCCCCGTCGTACCCGCCCGTCCCCTGTCCAGCCTCCCCGAGGCAGATATTAAGCAGCATGCGCGTGCGCGCATTACGACCTGCGCCTCTCACACGGGGAAAACGGGCACGTGTCCGAGTCACTGCACTTGCATCATGGTCGCGCGGGCAAAGCGCGGTGTGCGGAGGTATCTGCACACACATTGTAGCACATCCTCAGCGCAAGCACCGCGCACAAGCCATCCCCCGCGGACGAGCGCGCGCATACCCGCCCGCACCGCTTGCTCCTCGAATCCCGGACGCGAGAAGGGAAGGCCGCCGTCAAGGGCGCGCGGGCATAACAAGAAACACGGAAAGAAAAGAAGAAAGGAAAAGGGACAACGAGAACGCACGCTGCACCGCCGTCACTTCTCTTCCTCCCCACTGATGTGCAGCCCGCACCCGCGCATCCTCCCCGGCCTCGGCCCCTACAGCATCTCGGACATTGCGTGCCTGGACGAGAGCGCGATACGGCCGACGCCGACCGGTGGTGGTGATGGATTTGTAGGGCACTGCGCGCGAATTAGTCGGTGACTGCGTGAGCGGGGCACGGAGGGGGAGGTGTAAAATCGCAGATAGTGGGAGGGTGGAGCGGGACGACGTAGACGGCGAGTTGGAGGGAGGATCAAGCAGAGAAGCGGGAGGAGAGAATACGCATGACAGTCCCAAAAAGGAAAGAGCGCAGAGGCATCAATGACGAGCGTACAGCGTGCGGCATTCGTATACGTCCCACGGAAAAGGTACCCGCGTCGCCCACATTGCGCACAGAGGCGAGTATGGCGGGGAGATCGAAGTCTGCCCTACAGCCGCCCAAATGCGCGCGGGTCCTCCGCGGCAAAGTCGGTCCCGCACAAGGAAGGCGAGGCCTGATGATTCATCCTCCGCTGGCATTGGGATCCAGCAACGCACGTCAGGCGGCCGTGGCCCATGTGCTGGGGATGCGGATTGCCATGGTCATCGCACCCAGTTTCACGCGAAGGAAGGTGGAGCGAGGGGAGAGGGAAAAGGAGGAAGGAGAGGAGGGTGAGAATAGCATGATACTCACAAGTATCGCGCATAGCTAAAGTTGCTCCGGTGATTCCCGACGCGCGGTGTGCAGAGGAGTTACTTTGGGGATGAATTTAGGTGAAGGTGCTGTGGAGGAAAGAAGCGCGTGAGCAGGCGGTCCGGAGAAGGAGAGTAAGAAGAGGAGGAGGATGAATGGGGAGGAGGCAGATGCGCTGCATCGCGCGACAGCGGGCAACGCGCTGCAGCTTGGTATACGACTCGAGAAACAAGAGGACGTCGTGCGCCCATGTAGGACGTGGTCCCGCCTCATGCACGTTCTCTGCAGGCAGCCGAGGCGCTACCTCCCGCGCAGGGACTGTCACCCTGCCCGCAGCGAGGTCCTTGACCCGCACCAGCTTGTCCCAAATCCTCTGACGTGCGCGGGTTTCAGGTGGATGGCAGCGCACCTCTGAGAAGCCGCGCATCTGCCATCTCGATGCATCACATGCATCACGGATATCGTCGCAGTCGCGGAAGTCGATCGGTAGATGGGCCGGGATCGCAGTAGAGGATGGGAGGGGAAAGAGAGAATATATGTACCGCAGAAGCCGACGACTTGGAGGGATGCGGAGGTGGTGGATAGTCGGGGATGCGTTTCAAAAAGCGTATGTGCATGGCCGGAATCGAATTCTCTTGGGCTGGAGTTGTTTGGACTCCGAGTGGAGGGAGGAAGGAAGATGACGTGGGAGGTCGATTGTAAACAGTGTCAAATTGTCGGGCCGTTGAACGCCAGCTGTGATCGGGTGATTTCGCCGATCTCATCTACTCGCATGAATGTCCAGGGGCCAATTTCGCCGCCCCACTCCAAGTTTCTGCACAGCTCCAGAAACCGGCTTTCCATCCCTCAGGTGCAAACACTTGGCAAACACAGTACTGCAAGATGTTAGTATGGAATTTGGTCCGAGTCACCGCAGAAAGATTTGTGCAAGACTGTGCAAGACCGTCTCTATCCTTGCTCTATCCCTGGGTTGTCTCCCTGCTAAGAAAATTGCATAACCGCCAGTTGATTCTTGATAACAACGTCAAGCTGCTGGAGTCAACGAGTTTTAACAGCTTCCTGCGAAATATTACCCAGATCACACCGAACGCATCTCTGCCCAAATAGCGTGGTCCCCAACAGAATTTCATCGAATGGACGAACTTCTGGTTTATGGTGCAGCCTCTTAATTATGGTGGATGTGTCCGCCTTGCGACTATGAATAGCGACGTATGGGAATACTGCTGTTCATTAATTCATCGCCAGAATTTTGAACAGAAAATGCCCCTCGATTTAAAACAGGAGGGTGCTGAGTTTCGAGGATTTACCCAATATCTGGTTGAACCGATGAACTGGGACGAGAAAAATGACCCTGGCAACATAGATGGAATACGCCCCGGAACTGTTCATCTCTTTCTATACATCACCAGTATCAACGTAAACCATTTTATGTCCCACTTCCGTGATAATAATTGTCGCTTTTTCGATGAACTGACGACTTACTTGCTTCAGGAATTTATTGGGAAGGTTTACAACACGACCACAGTTTCCGGAGCGTGCAAAACCATATATAGAAATTTCGGTTCCAAATCTGGCTTGAATCTCGGTCTTCTCGTCGCCTGATCTGGAGTGGTGTACTGTCCCGTGGCTGGAGACCTATTTTACAGTCTGGTGTTGGCAATATTGATTTGCTTGTGTTCTAATTTTTGACACCGTCGACCGCTGCTTTGTCTTTAGAAATGTTGCTTCCAGATTTCAAGGGGATCATAAAACATCATGCACGCCCTTTTCCTCCAGGATTATTTAATCCCCGCAAACGTCCCTCTTCCAAATTCCACACCCCCCGGTGATCTGTCCCACTGGCATATCATCCATCGGCGACCTCGCACCCCTAACTCACTTTCAACCTACCTAAATACTTGAGATTCTCGGACTCAAAGTTGTTGCCTAGGGACATTCATCCGTGTTCAAGGGTCTGCTGCTCTCCGCTGCGGTCAATACACATGCGCTGGTTCTAGCATAAATGGACTTATTTCATGTATCTACCTGCAAACTCCGTCCTATCGCAGTGCAACACCCACCGACATATCGAGTGCACTATGCTGTCATGAATCCTGAACTGCGAATCTGAACCTCAAATTTAAACAGTTAATGTGCGAGTGTGCCACTGCACGCGGTTCACCTGTGACAGAGTTAGAATGCTTGCCGTGGAAGCGTGTACAAAAAACCTACCTCATCTAGATTGCGCGAGCAGAAAATCCTAGCAACACAAGATTTCGATGTATATGTATGTGCTTAATATAGAAACCTGTTTCCAAACTCATCTGGGCAGGTGGACATATTATGAAATTCGAACCATACGTGGAAGGGAACTCGAAGGGTAGACTACGTTGAATGTCAGATTCTCAGTAGCAACATGTTTAGGATTATGAGAAACAAGAGCGCAGTTCGTTAAGTACACAATTGGGAAATAGGTGGCAGGCCAGTGTCTATAAACTCAGCAGAGCCCAAGCGAGTAATATATTCCATCCTCAACCTCGGTATCTGGGCAATCCATTGAACTCGGATCCGTGAACTGGAACAGTCATCAGCAAGTATGTAGCAATATTAGAGGAGCAGAAGCTTACTCCTGGAATGGATTTCTTCATTTCTTCGATATCTATCAGAGGATAGCCCATGGCGATGGCAACATCCTGGGTGTACGGATCGAACCCTTTCGCAACGTGAAAGTCACAGACCATATCATAGTCGTGCTCGTCCCACTTCCCTCCCCACAGATTTGTCGAAAATTCAACAGTAGGCAGGCCAAAGTCCTCTGCCACGTCGTGAGTTAACCGGTCGAGCCCAGCAGGGTCGAAGGCCCAGTAGTATTTCTCGGTATCTGGGGGGTTGGTGACAGTGATCAGATTATCCGTGACCTCCACCTGTGGGGGAAATAGGAAGAGATACATTTTGTCTGTGGGTGCATCTGCCATGAAGGTTCCTTGTAAGGTAAAGCTATCCAGATGAGCATTCAAGGTGCAGTTGAAAAAAATTCCGGTGGCGAGCTCAGTTGCATCTACTATGTCAGGAGAAAGAAATTAGCCAATGATCTTGTGGGTTGTGTTCAAAGGGACCCACCGAAGGCTCCTTGGAGGTGATTACGAACATAGTGGTTCTGAGAAAGCCACCATTTCAGTGGTGCGCTGCTGTCTTTCAATCCTACGTGAAGCCCCAATTTTAAGGCTCCATCGGGACAATCTGGATAATCAACTCTACGGAACAATTATTTGAGAATGACGGTGCAAAGCGACGATAAGCGCACCGTGTCCATCCAGTCGGCAGGATCTCCTGAGGTAAATCACTCGCGTACATGTTGTACCATGAGCCAATATATAAGTCATCGAGTGTGAGATGCTTTTCTGTGGGAATTGCGTGACAGTCATTTGGCTTGGAATGAGCCCGATCCCAGTGGGGGTTATAAATCGAAGGTAGCATGATGGTTCCCGGGGTTGATGATAAAATTTTGGGGAAACTGATCTTGCTGCGTGCAATCATTGAATAGAACTCATCGAGTCCAAGGGTAGATAAGAGTTTGTCACCCAGGTCATTCTCTGTTAATTTGACCTCAGACAATTCGGAAAGTGGCCCTGGCATAGTTTGGATGCTGGATGCGATCGATTCATACCCATCACCCACATCCATGCACAATTTCCCGGTAGACAGTCGGATCCATGCAGTACCTGGAAGATGATAGAAGTTGTCTCCAGTGGTTTCTTCCCAGTAAGAATAAGCAGCCTTGATGATGGTCAGCTGTATTGAACTGCCGTCAGACTTTCGGAGCTCACATAGAAGTGCCGAGACTGTACATGAAAAAAATCAGTGATGGAGGCTTTCGGAGCACTGCAGAGAACGGACAATTTCATTTCTGAAATAGTACGAGGCCAAGGTGGATCCAGCATGCAATTTTTCGACTTGGGAAAATGGTATCATTTCTATGCAGATGAGAAACTGAAATTTTCGGTCTGAGGTAGACTCTTACCATCGTGGTAGATCAGGGCGTTCACGCTGGCCGAAGATCCAAGCCCAAAGAATTGTGCCAAGTGAGGATGCCTGTATAAGTTGTAAATTTACACAACGGTAAGTAGAACCATACCGAAATTGTTGGCCTCTGTGTGCTTCAACCATTCTCTATGATGGAGGAATATGTAAGTCAATGGCTATACATGGAGATTGTGACTCGCCTGCTCAAATTGGGCATCATTATAAACAACCGCAGTCATTGGATCCTGGCTCCCGAAGATCCGTGCATGATAGATCCTCCGTGCTCCAACGACAATCTTGACATGCCGGATTACAACTCCCGTCTTTTTGCGGTGGATAGGATGCCACTCGACTACATTATCTTTGTCGATTTCATCCAACAGATTCAAATCACCCAATTTCATAATGCGGAAATCTGTTGGGTCATGAATGGGTTGGTAGCAGGGAATCAGGTGGTATCTCACCGCCTCGAGGTTGTTCCACAGTGCTGCTGGCATTGAAAGTCCCACCCTGGATCGTAAAGTCACGACAATTCTCAAGGGCAGAAACCCTGGAAACATCAGCATTGCTCGGAGACGGAAACATATTTCCGTTCACACCTTGTTTCATGGAGTCCTGCGGCAGCCATAGAGCATGGGGCAGATTGAGGAGCGACCACTGGATGAGATGAGTGCCGGTAGAAAGAAAGCTGTGCATTTTGGGGCGCTCACCGTTTTGACACCTATTGCTGTCCGTGAGAAGAGAAGTAGAACAATCATACGAAGGCAGTATAAATGAGCTCTTGCACAGCGTAAGTATGTCGCACCAGCGCAGTTAAGGAATAATACACCTCATATAGGGATAATAATAGGAGTTAATAGGAAAACGAGACTAACATAACCTTTGGATGCCGGCCGGCGCAAGATAAGCGCGAAAAAAAGACACGTAAATACAACTGCGGGTAATCCATCCATGAAAGATTCCATTCGAATTGGGAGACTCGGGAGAAAATAAGGAGGATCAAATAGAAAGAATGGAAGACAAGGGGTTGGGAAATTAAATAGGCAGGATGCATCACACACAAAAAACATGCACGCTTGCCCACGATTTTTCTGTGACCTCGCTGGGTGCGCACTGCAGGATCAGAATCCATATGGCGCAGTAGTGCGCTGGAATTTCGAAACCCCAGGGCCCAACGATATTTTCTGACAGCCGCAATGAACCGGGCCTGCTGAGTAGGAAATGGCTGAATCGTGCCATCAAGGCAGAGCTTCCGGTCAAGGCCGTAAGTATTTGCTTTTCTAAATGCACAGATACTTGATATTTTTGTGGACACAATTCTCGTGAGCGCGCACGCGATGTGTAACACATAGGTCCTTCATTCAGGATACGTATGTACACAGAAAGCCAGTTCCCAAAGAAAGAGAAAATAAATAAGGAAAGCGATCGCACAGACAGAGGCAACGCCAAACGAAACTCACGCCCTAAAGCACCCCGCATCCGTCTCCTGCTAGCGCTCCTGCTCCTCCTCAAGCACACAGACCCGCATTCCACTGCACGGACATCGATTCCCCTCTCCGCGCCGCCCGCGTACACACCTCCCGCCCCGCTCGGACTCGCGCCCTCCCCACCTCTCCCGTGCGCATAGTGTCACTCTGCAGATCGACGACTCGGATGCTGCGGCAACGGAATGCTAGCGCTGAACCCCCATCGTACTCGCCTGCTCCCTTTCCGGCCTCCCTCCAGGAAGACATTCAGCAGCATGCGCATGCGCACATCCCGACCTGCGCCCCGCGTGCACGGACCACGGGTACGTATCCGAGACATTGCACTCTCACCGCGGTAGCCCGAACGAAGCGCGGCATGCGGAGCCAGAGGTATCCGCACACGCATTGTGGCCGCCGGCCCGCATCCACAGCGAAAGCACCGTACACAGGCCATCCCCCGTGGACGAGCGCGCGCATACCCGCCCGTGCCGCTCGTGCCTCGAATGCCGGATGCGAGAAAGGGCGGCTGCCGTAAAGGGCTGCAGGCAAAACAGGAAACAGGAAAGGAAAAAGGGACAAGGAGAACGCACCCGCGCCGCGTCGCTTCTCTTCCTCCCCACTGATGCGCAGCCTGCACCCGAGCAGCTCCGCCAGCACTTCAAGCGCACTCATTGCGATACCCGCGATGGCGATGCGCACGCGCCCGACACAGACGTGAGAGTGGTGACAATCCCTGCGAGCGACACCCGTATAGCGGACCTAGGAGCGAGTTTTTGTCAGTGTATGAGCGAGGGAAGGCCGAGAGGGGGAGGGATAGACACTGGGAGGGTGGGCGGGACGACGTAGACGGCGAGTTGGAGGCAGGATCAAGCAGAGAAGCGGGAGGAGAGAATACGCAGGACAGTCCCAAAAAGGAAAGAGCGCAGTGAAGAGCGCGGAGGCGTCGATGACGAGCGTACAGCGTGCAGCGTGCAGAGCCATTCGTATATGTCCCACGGAAAAGGCACCTCCATCGCCCAAATCGCGCAAAGAGGCGAGGACAGCGGGACAGACAAGTCCGCCCCGCAGCCACCCAAACGCGTGTGCATCGCCAGCGGCAAAGTCGGTGGTCATGCACAAGGAGGCGAGCGTCATCTCCCCGCCTGTGGATTCCTCCTCCCCTGGAAATGGGATCCAGCAACGCACGTCAGGCAAGGCGTGGCCCGTACTGTGTGCTGGGGATGCGGATTGCCACGGTCATCGCACGTGGCTTCACGTGGAGCGAGGGGAGAGGGAGAAGGAGGAAGGAGAGGGGGTGAAGAATACGCATGATGCTCACAAGTATCACGAATAGCTAAAGTCGCTCCGGCGATTCCCGACGCGCGATGTGCAAAAGAGTTTGGAGGCGAATTTAGGCGAAGGTGCTGAGGAAAGAAGCGCGTAAACAGGCAGTCCAGGGAGGGAGATTAAAAAGAGTAAAAACAAAGTAGATGGAGAAGGGGTGGATGCGCTGCACCACGCGACAACGGACAACGCGATGCAGCAGCGTTTACGACTCGAGGAGAGGGAGGACGACGTGCACCGTGGAGGACAAGGTCCCGCTTCATGCACGTTCTCTGCACGCAGCCGAGGTGCTACCTCCTGCGTGGTTCGCCGGCACCCCGCAGCGAGGCCCTGCACATGACCTTATCCCCAATCCTTGGGCGTGCGCGCGTTGCAATAGGATGGCAGCGCCCTTCTGAGAAGCCGCGCATCCACCATCTCGATGCACTATGCATCATGGATATCGTCGCAGCCGCGGCAGTGGATCGGTAGATGGACCGGGAACGCAGTAGAGGATGGGAGGGAGAAGGAAGAATATATATACGCACCGCAGAAGCCGACGATTTGGAGGGACGCGTAGGTCGTGGATGCATTACCATAGCATTATGATGTCACACTGTGGGGAGGATGGTCAACACGATGTAAGAAAGAATGAGGGCCAAGAAACGATACTTTTTGGAAAGCAGTCCACGGGTTTGCAATAAAACGGCGATGCTTCGAGTGATCGATGAATCTGGAGATAACTTCAAGGAGCGTGTCAAAAAAGCGTATATGCAGGGCCGGAATCGAATTCTCTTGCGCTGAAGTGTGGACTCCGAGTGGAGGGAAGAAGGAAGATGACGTTGGAGGCTGCTGGTAAACAGTGTCAAATTGTCGGGCCGTTGAACCCGTCGGCTGTGATCGGGTGATTTCGCCGAGGACTTTCGTTATGCTGTCCACGCTCCAGCATGAACATCCATGGGCGCAATTTTGACCCCTTCCTCCGTTTCCACATAGCTCCAGAAACTGGCTTTCTTCCCTCAGGCTCAAACAAAGTGCTGGCAGACAACTGGCAGATGTTATTACCGAGTTGAGTCCGAGTCACTGCAGCAAGATTTGTGCAAGGCGTCTCCATCCCATTCCTGGATTGTCTGCTTGCTAAAAAAAATTCCATCTCCTTGAGAACAGCATCAAGCTGCTGGACTCAACGAGCCTTAACTGCTTCCTGGTGATATATTCCCGAGGTCACATTGAACACATCTCTACCCAAATAGCGTGGTCTCCAACAGAATTTCAGGCAATTGACGAACCTCTGGTTTACGGTACAGGCTCTTCATTATGATGGACACGTCTGCCTTGCGACTACAAATATCGAGGAATGAGAATACTCTTGTTCATCACTTCATCGCCAGAATCCCGAACAGCAATCCCTCGATTCAAAACAGGAGGGTGTTGCATTTCGTGGACTTTCCCAATATCTGGTTGAATTGCTGAACTCGAGACCAGGGCGATATTCCACGACCGATGGAACACTGGAACTCTTCATCTCCTCCCTAATTTCATGCCCCATTTCCTACTTGTCGTTTTTGGATGAACTGACGACTTTCTTAGACTTGCTTCAAGAAATTCTTGGGAAGCTCTATAAACCGACCACATTTTCCGAAGTGTGCAATATAACAGCCGATAGAAATTTCGGTTCCAACTCCATTTTGAACCTTGTCCTTCTCGTCGCCTGATCTGGAGGGTACTGTCCCGTGGCCCGCTAGGACTGTGGCGGACTCTGGTATTGCCAATGTGCTTTTGTTCTAATTTTTTGGCACCATTTTCCTTGGCTCCTTGTTTCTAGATGTCAAGGGGACCACAGCCACAAAAACATCATGTTACAATGCACGGCATGTTGCCTCCGGGATGATTTAATTCCCGCACACCCCCTCTTCCAAATTCAAATGCTACCCACACCCCCGGCAATCTGTCCCACCGGCATATCCTCGATCGGCGACCTTGCACCACTAACTCACTTTTAATCTGCCTATCATACGTGCTTGAGATTCTCAGACTCGAAGTCATTACCTATGGGCTTTCATCTATTTACATTCACGGCCCTGGGGCTGCGACTCGCCGTGGTCAATATGCACGCGCTGCGGAAGTATTTTGAAATCAATGTAATATGCCGCTGCAAGATTGATGTCTACTGCCTGTCCCGATTCTACATACTGATTCCCCGATAAATAGGTATGCAGCAGCACGAAGAGTGGCCAAAGATAGGGAAAGATATCTGCGTCAGCAAGAGGCGCAGATGAAGCCATTGTCAAGAAAAATAGCATCCAGCAAACCACGAGAATAAGGAGTCGGCAGTCAAAGGCAAAAGGAAATGTCCAAGAAAAAGAGAATGAGAAGAGGGGAGGATTTTTGAATTGTAACATGTGGTATGTGCAGGATAACGGAGTCATCTCCCTTGTTGGATGCACGGATATTCAAATATTTTTGTGGACACAGTTCTCATGAATGTCTGCATTCAGAATATGCATTGACAGCGATAAAACCAGCCCATCCGGACACGAAGGAAAACAGAAAATAAAATAAAATAAATAGGCAAAGCGATCGTACTACCAGGCAGAGCAGCCGTATCCAAGACTTGCATCCAGCTCCCCCTCCATCTCCCTGCGCTCCCTGGGGCATAATCACACATGTTCGCCTCGCTTCTCTGCCTGGCCCACCGCATTCGTCTCCGTGAGTCTCGAAATCGCGCACTCGCCTGCACCCGACCATACATTACGCATGGACACAACACGGTTGGTACCCAGTTGCGAGGCACATTATACCCACTCCGCTTCAAGTCTTGTCTTGAGGCAATGGCTGCATGGGAGAGAAAGAGATACGCAATCGCTCAAGCGATTGGGTATTACGGCCCCGCAGACATGCGCCTGCGTGCTCAAGCCCACAAGCCAGCGCCCGTAAGTAAAGAAACTAAATCAGGAAGCGATCGTACAGGCACCACCTCCTCGTGATCCTGGTCCTCTTTGAGCACACAAACGAGTGCACACCCCCGCATTCCACTGCGCACACAGCGGCTACAATCTCCGCACCGCTTGCGCACACACCTCCGCCTCACTCGGACCCACCTCCGCTCGCGCACTAGTGCCAATCAATCTGCAGGCTCATGATGCTGCCACGGAATGCTAGCTCTGCGCTCCATCATACTGCCCGCTTCCTCCCCCGAGACGGACATTAAGCAACATGCACATCGGCGCATCACGACCTGCATCCCGCACGCATGGAAAACGGGTACATTGTGAGCCTCCACTATGTGTCAACTCTGGTGACTGCCCAAATGAGCAACAAGATAAAGAGGAGACCGAAACAAGCGGGACATAAAAACAATAGGACGGATAGCAGAGAGAAATTCAAAACGGACACAAAGGACTTGGATAAAGAAAAGCGACATAAGTGTTGGTAAAGGTGTCACTGGCAAATCCGCACCACCATACGAGACCGCCGCATAATGCTCCATTCGCACAGAATTCTCTGTTCTTGCGTCCCTGCGTCCCTTTTTCGTATTTCTCCACCACGCTACACATTCGCACTTCCGTTTGCACCACCTCCGCTCGCCTTTCCGCCCGTTTGGTTGTATCCTTTCACCCGCATGCCCGCTCGCTGCATTTCCACCCGCTCTTTCCTGCGCGCCTGCTCGCCGCAATTCCGCCGCTCGCTGTTTCGCCCGTGCGCCCGCTCGCCGCATTTCTGCCCGCCCTTTCCCATGTGCCTGCTCGCCCCAATTCCACCGCTCGCTGTTTCCCACACACCCGCTCACATTTCCTCTGCGCGCTCGCTATTTCCGGCGCACCTGCTCGCCGCCACTCCGCCGCTCGCTGTTTACTGCACGCCTGCTCACATTTCCGCTGTACGCTCGCTATTTCCTGCGCACCTGCTCGCCGCCACTCCACTGCTCGCTGTTTACCGCATGCCCGCTCGCATTTCCGCTGTGCGCTCGCTGTTTCCTGCACCAAACGTGATAAAACAGGTTATAGGACGAGTAGGGTATGGATATGGAGCTCGGGGAACGGCTGACAAGGAGGAATAGATCAACCAAGTCAAGAATGGTATCGATACAACGAGGAGATGAACTCTGTCAAGGAGGAGTAGGACAACCAAGTCAAGAATGGTACCAATACGACAAGGAGATGAACCCCATCCTGGAGGAATAGGCCAACCAAGTCAAGAATGATATCAATATGACGAGGAAATGGACTCCGTCAAGGAGGAATAGATCAACCAAGTCAAGAAGGGTACGGATATGACAAGGAGATGAACTCCGTCAGGAAGGAGTAGGACAACCAAGTCAAGAACGGTATCAATATGATGAGGAGATGAATTCCGACAAGAAGGAATGGGTAAAACAGAGCAAGAACAACATCAACGCAACAAGGGGACAAATTCCGCAGTGAAAGAATTCGACCAACTCGAGAACTGCACTGTAAAATGGTCTCCACGCTGGAAGGGAGCTATCCAACTTGAGGAAAAGTAACAGGACAAAGGAGAAATGGGGTCTACGACACAGGAGGAGCTTGACCAGGCTGATGGCAATGCTATAGGAGTACCTCCGTCAACGGGCGCTTCACCAGCAAAGGAGAGGAGGAAAGCGGACTCTTTCAGGCCTAAAGGGGGTAGGAGCTACCTTGTGGGCTGAAGGCTGTGTCTAGAATGAAGAACGCATGTCAGGACGATGTGCCAGTGGCTGGGCAAAGAGTATAAAAACCTAGCGTATTATTCGAGAATGGCATCTTGTATTTCCCAACCTAAATTCCTAAGGCTTTCACAGGCCGAGAAAGAAATTCTTCCTCCGTCTTCGGACACGAGACAGGACACAAACTGAAGTACCACAAAGTACAGGTTAACGCAAGACCTGGAGTGCAAGGAGTGGCCAATTAGTCACTTCCGGTAGGGAACTCCGACCAGAAAAAAGACCAGGTCGTATAGGAGATCCTGAAAATGATAAAACACCACGTACCAAAGGTGGAGTGGTATCAAAACAGCCAGCAACAGAATTTCTGTTAGCGTGTAACTGTTCTGACCGAGTAGTATCGGAAGGCAAACGGTCCTTGACTTGGGACAACTCAGAGAAATCCAGTCCTCATAGCCATCTACCAACCGGCATGGTCACCTCGTCAGCGAATATCTCGCCTCGAGGTTCAAGCGGAGACATAAAGAAAGGGGTCCCAAAGGAAGGGAATTGCAGAGTTTAGGCTACGAGATTCGAAACAGGCCCCGAGGTCCCGTACATTAAACGGAGAAGAAGATCAAAACGGAGAAATAAAACTGCAGCACAGAAAACCCCACCCACAGCACAGAGCAAACACCCAGAGGAAGAAACACGACTCTATCCACGACTCCTCCCATCCTCCCTCGAAAGGAGCCTGTACAGGATACGCAACCGAGTTATCGGACCCTGGAAGGCTGAAAAGGAGTGAACTCCGTACCCCCCAGCACACCAAGGCCTCTCAGTGCTCCGTGCTGAAAGCCTGTAAATAACAGATCCTGCCCACCCATCTAAAGATCTATCCCTTGTAAAACTTAACCCATCGTACTTCGGAGGAATAAAAACCACCTGACACTTGCTACACAAATTTCCCCCTAGAGGACGATACCTTTTCTGCAGTACTGTACCCACAGACGTAACATTCGTCTGACAGTCAAGAAACTGCAGTCCGCATTACAACATGTCTGAGCCACTGCACTCGCACCGTGGTAGCCCGAGCAAAGCGCAAAGTGCAGCGTGCAGAGGTATCCACACACACATTATAGCACATCCTCATTGCAAGCACCGTCATCCCCCGCGGATGAGCACACGCATACCCGCCCGTGCCGCTCGCGCCTCGAACCCCAGACGCGAGAAAGGAAGGTCGGCGTCCATCAAGAAGCCACGTGCAAAGCGAGAAACAAAAAAAGAAAAGATGAATAGAAAGGGACAAGGAGAACGTACACCACACCCCCGTCGCTTCTCTTCCTCCCCATTGATGTGTAGCCTGCGCGTGCGCATCCCACCCACCTCGAGCAGCTACAACACCTCAGGCGCATTCATCGCAATACCTGCGATGTCGATGTGCACGTGCGTGACAGACGGCGAGTGGCGACAATGCCGCCGATGTAGCGGACCTAGGAGCGAGTTTTATCAGTGTATGAGTGAGGGAAGGGAGTCAAGGGGAGGGATAGATAGTGGGAGGGCAGAGCGGGAGGACGAGGATGAGTTGGAGGATCAAGCAGAGAAGCAAGAGGGGAGGATACACAGGAAAGACCAAAAAAGGAAAGAGCGCAGTGAAGAGCGCGGAGGCGTCAAGGACAAGCCTGCAGCCTGCTGTGTGCAGCATGAATCATATACAATCCATGGAAAGTACCTGCATCGCCCACATCGCACGCACAGAGGCGAGGACAGTGGGACATCCAAGTGCACCCTACAGCCGCTCAAATGCACGCGCATCGCCCGCGGCAAAGTCGGTGGCCACGCACACAAGGAAGGCGAGTGTCATGCCTCCACCTGTCGGTTCCTCCTCCCCTGGTGTTGGGATCTGGCAACACACATCAGGTAAGGCGTAGCCCGTACTGTGCGCTGGGGGATGCGGATTGCCATGGCCATCGCACGAGGCTCTGTGTGAAGGAAGGGGGAACGATGGGAGGGGGGAGGGGAGGAAGGAGAGGAGGGGGCGAATAGCATGATACTCACAAGTATCCCGAATAACCAAACTATTGCTACCCCGGCACCTCCTGTATTGACTTTCGCACGGTGTGCAAAAGAGTTTGGAGGCGGATTTAGGCAAAGGTACTGCGGAGGAAAGAAGCGGGTAAGCAGGTGGTCCGAAGAAGGAGAGTGGGAGGGGAAGGAGTGGTGAGGACGAAGATGCGCAGCGCGCGACAACGGACAACGCAATGCAGCAGCGTTTACGACTCGAAGCACGAGAGGACGTCGTGCGCCCGTGTAGGACGTAGTCCCGCTTCATGCACGTTCTCCGCACGCAGCCGACGTGCCAATTCCCGCGCATGCATTGCGTCGTCTTCGCAGCAAGGTCCCAAAATCCTCTGACGTGCGTGCGTCTCAGGTGGATGGCAGTGCCCTTCTGAGAAGCCGCACATCCACCATCTGGATGCACCAAGCATCATGGATATAGGCGCAGTCGCGGAAGTCGATCGGTAGATGGGCCGGGAATGCAGTAGAGGATGGGAGGGAAAAGAGAGAATATATGTACGCACCGCAGAAGCCGACGACTTGGAGGGATGCGGAGGTGGTAGATAGTCGGGGATGCGTCTAAAAAGGATATATGAATAGCCAGAATCGAATTCTCTTGGGCTGAAGTTGTTTGGACTCCGAGTGGAGGGAGGAAGATAATGTTGGAGGCTGCTGGTAAACAGTGTCAAGCTGTCGGGCCGTTGGACCCGCCAGCTGTGATCGGGTGATTTCGCCGATCTCATCTGTCCTCTTCAGCATGAACGTCCAGGGGCCCAATTTCGCCGCCCCACCCCAAGTTTCCGCAGCCTCAGAAACTGGCTTTCTTCCCTCATGCTCAAACAAAGTGCTGCAAGAGGTTAGTATGGAATTCGGTCCGAGTCACCGCAACAAGATTTGTGCAAGAGGCTCTCTATCCCATCCCTGGCTTGTTTGCCTGCTACAAAAAAATTCCATGACCCCCGGTTGATCCTTAAAAACAGTGCAAGCTGCTAGATTCAACCACTTTAACTGCTTCTTGCGTAATATTACCGAGATCACACCGAATGCATCTCTACCCAAATAGCGTGGTCTCCAACAGAATTTCATCGAACCAACGAACCTCTTGTTTACGATACAGTACAGCTTATAATGGTGGACGCTTTCGCCTTGTGACTACAATTTCAATGTCAAGGTATGAGAACGAATAGTCTTATTCATCAATTCATCTCCAGAATTTCGAACAGCAAATGCCTCTCGATTCAAAACAGGAGGGGTTTGCGTTTCCAGGAGTTTCCCAATATCTGGTTGAATTGCTGGACTTGATACCAGGGCAATATTCCACGACCGATGGAACACTGGAACTCTATATCTTCTCTAATTTCATGCTCTAGATCCGTGATAATATTCGTCTTTTTTCCGATAAACTGATGGCTTTCGTGCTGCAGGAATTTCTTGGGAAGGTCTACAACAAGACCACATTTCCCGAAGCGTGCAAAATAACAGCATGTAGAAATTTCGGTTCCAAGTCTGTCTTGAACCTTGTCCTTTTCGTCGCCTGATCTGGGGTGTACTGTCCCGTCGCTCGCTAGGACTGTGGTGGACTCCGGTATTGGCAATGTGTTTGTTCTGATTTTTTTGAAGCCATTGTACTTGACCCCTGCTTTGTCTTCAGAAATCTTGCTTCCAGATGTCAAGGGGACCGCAGCCACAAAACATCATCGTTTCCTCCGGGATCATTTAATCCCCGCACACCTCCCTCTTCTAAATTCAAACACTACCCACCAACTGCATATCCTCCATCAGTGACCTCGCGCTAACTCACATTCAATCTGCCTGCATGCTTGAGATTCTCGGACTCGAAGTCATTGCCTGACATTCATCCATTTACTCATGTCTGCTGCTCTCTGCGGCGATCACGCAAGCACTGATTTCAACATAGATGGCCTCATTGCATGCATGCATCCAACCTTTGTCGTATCGCAGTGTAACAGCCACCGACATATCGAGTGCACTATGCCGCTGTGAATCCTGAACTGTAAAATCTACCAGCAATTTAGCAATGAAGGCTCGGTTAAACGAGCGAGTGCGCCACTACACGCGGTTCACCTGTTACACAGAGTTAGAATGCTTGCCGTGGTAGTGTGTACAAAGAATCCACCTCATCTAGATTGCGCGAGCGGAAAATCCTGGCAACACAAGATTTCGATGGCCTGAGTGGTATATGTATGTGCTTTAATATGGAATCCTGTTTCCAAACTAATCTGGGCAGTGGACATGTTCCGAAATTCGAGCCACACACAAACTAGAACTGGACAAGGTTGAAATTCAGATTCTCAGTAGCAACATGTTTAGGATCATGAGAAACAAGAGCGCAGTTCGTTAAGTACACAATTGGGAAATAGGTATCGACTCTATACTCAGCAGAGCCCAAGGGAGTAATATATATCATCCTCAACCTCGGCATCTGGGCAATCCATTGAACTCTGATCTGTGAACTGGAACGGTCATCAGCAAGTATGTAGCAATATTAGAGGAGTGGAAGCTTACTCCTGGGATGAATTTCTTCATTTCTTCGATATCTATTAGAGGATAACCGACGGCGATGGCAGCATCTTGGCTGTAGGGATCGAACCCTTTGGCAACGTGAAAGTCACGGACCATGTCATAGATGCGCTCATCCCACTTCCCTCCCCACAGCTCTGTTGAAAATTCAACAGTGGGCAGGCCAAAGTCCTCTGCCACGTCGTGAGTTAACCGGTTGAGCCCATCAGGGTCGAAGGCCCAGTAGTATTTCTCGGTATCCGGGGGGTTGGTCACAGTGATCAGATTATCCACGACATCCACCTGCAGGGGGAACAGGAAGAAATACACTTTGTCTGTGGGTGCATCTGCCATGAAGGTTCCTCGCAAGGTAAAGTCCAGATCAGTCTTCAAGGTGCAGTCGAAAGAAATGTCGGTGATGAGCTCAGTTGCATCTACGATGTCAGGAGAAAAAAATTAGCCAATGATCTTGTGGGTTGTGTTCAAAGGGACCCACTGAAGGCACCTTTCAGGTGCTCACGAACATAGTGGCTCTGAGAAAGCCACCATTTCAGTGGCGCGGTGTTGTCCTTAAGTACTACGTTGATCCGGAACAGACCCGAGTGACACTCTGAATAATCAACCCTACAGAACAATTATTCGAAAATGATGGTGCAAAGCAGCCATAAGCGCACCGTATCCATCCAGTCGGTAGGACCTCCTGAGGTAAATCCCTCGTGCACCATGGGCCAATATAGAAGTCATCGGGTGTGAGATGCTTTTCTGTGGGTATTGCGTGGAGGTCATTTAACTTGGAATGAGTACGGTCACCATGGTGGTTCAAGTTATGGATTGATGGGATCGTGATGGTTCCCGGGGTTGATGATGAAATTTGGAGGACAGCGGTGTTGTCGCTTGTAAGAAGGAAATAGAACTCATCGAGTTCAAGGGTAAATAAGAGTTTGTCACCCAGGTTATTCTCTGTTAATTTGACCTCAGGCAATTTTGGACGTGACATCCCTGCATAGGGGAGTCTGGCTGTGATTGATTCATACTCACTGCCGACATCCATGCACAATTTTCCGGTAGACAGTCGGATCCATGCAGTACCTAGAAGATGATAGAGGTTCTCTCCAGTGGTCTCTTTCCAGTAAAAATATGCAGCCTAATGATTGTCAGCTATTGTCAGCTCCCCTGAAATGCCCACAGAATTTCAGAGCTCACAAGGAAGTGTTGCGACTGTACATGAGGTAAAATCAGTGTTGCAGGCTTTGGGAACACTGTGGATAACAAATAGTTTCATTTCTGAAATAGTACGAGGCCAAGGCGGATCCAGCATGTAATTTTTCGATTTGGGAAAATGGTATCATTTCTATCCGGATGAGAAATTGAAAATTTTGGTCTGAGGTAAACTCTTACCATCATGGTAGATCAGTGCGTTCACAGTGGCCGAACATCCAAGCCCAAAGAATTGTGCCAAGTGGGGATGCCTGTGGAAGTTATAGATTTACACATGAGCAAGCATAACCATCTACCGAAATTGTTGGCCCCTGTGCGCTTCAACCATTCTCTACGATGGAGGAATATGTAAGTCGATGGCTATACATGGAGATGGTGCCTCGCCTGCTCAAATTGGGCATTATTATAAAAAACCACAGTCATTGGGTCCTGGCTACCAAAGATCCGTGCCCGATAGGTCCTCCGTGTTCCAACGACAACCTTGAGATACTGGACAACCACTCCCGTCTTTTTGCGGCGAATAGGATGCGACTCGACTATATCATGTTTGTCGATTTCATCCAAGAGATTCAAATCACCCAATTTCACAACGCGGAAATCTGTTGGGTCATAAATAAGTTGGTGGCAGGGAATCGGGAGGTATGTGACCGCTTTGAGGTTGCTCCACATTGGTGCTGACATTGAAAGTCCCACCCTGGATTGTAAAGTCACGACAATTCTCGAGGGCAGCCGCCCTGGGAACATCAGCAATCCTCAGAGACTGAGACGTAATTCCATTCACACCTTGTTTCTTGAATTACTGCAGACATAGAAACCTCGGAGGGTGATTCTGGATTGAGGAGTGACCACCGGATGAGATGGGTGCAGAATAAAGAGAGAGAAAGCTGTGGATTTTGGTGTTCACCGATTAACGCCTCTTGCTGTGCGTGAGAAGAGAAGCAGAACACGAGCTGTGGGGGGTACATATAAATAAGCGGTATTTTGGTCTGCTGACCAGTCAGACCACCCGGGCTGTGTCATGACCCGGAACCGGGAAATTTGCAGGATGGGAACATGATCCAATTTCGCCCAGTGCTTCGTCTGAAAATATCTTACAATGTCTACTCGTGTCTACACCGCCATTTCGATCCAAGTACCCAAATAAAACCAGACACCGCACAGCGGCGGTGCTTCACAACAGCTGTAAATCTTCTGCAGCTCGGTGACTGCAACACGACAAATAATGCCATCATGACTATTCCGCTAGAGCCATCAGCGAAATGCATATTGAAACCGAGAAAAGACCACTTGATAATTTCACGTTCATTTACATCGAGGAAAAAGTATGCTCGCACAGAGTTTCACAGCAAAAGTCGTATTTGGTCGAGCAAACAGGCGGCTAAATAGAAGTCGGTGTAGACAGGTATTTCCTTTTTTGGATGTCCATCCCGACACGCATCCCGGCGTCACTCGCTCCAGAAGCATATCTCCTGCCCCTTCCATCGTACCCTGTGGGCTACCCCACGCCGACCCATCATACACAGGCATGCCATACACACTTAGATTAACACTCCTCCTCGAATACACGCACACATGCATTCCACACCACGCACGACAGCCCTCCCACAGGACATCCTCCCGCACACTCCTCCCACTCCCTGACGCATGGTGCCCGCGCCGCCGCTGCTGCTCAGCTGTAGCGGCGTCATACCCATCCCGCTTCCCGTCCCGACCGCTGCATCCACAGTACACAGCGGAATGGAAAAGAGAGAGATGCACTGCTCATACACCCAGCAGCAGTACCCGTACGACGACGGCGCCGCAATGAAGCACCGCGTGCGGATGTATTCGCACATACATCGCGGGCGCCAGCCCTAAGGCAGGCTTAGGCAGCACACGAAGACACCGTCCCGAGCGGAGCGTACGCATCCATGCTCGTCCGTGCCTGCGCGCCTCGTGCCTCAAATCCCGGACGCGAGAAGAAGAGCCACCGATAGAAATCTATATAAGAAAAGACGTGAGTGTCTAGACAAAAGTGGCGCCTGTAGGAGCGGTGACGGCATCTGCTCCATAGATCCACAGAAATCGTCGAGATGTTGAATTTTACGCGATGGCTCCACTCCAACGTTAGATTTCTATTTATAAAATGTTGAAATGTTGAAAACATGCTGCGTCGTTGAACTTATGAAGGAGGTTTCAGATGGTACCCCCCAAGGCACGTTGGAAGCATGGATTTTTTTAGAACTTGACAATGCCGACAATGCAGGCCATGAAGGCTTGATTACAAGATGAAGGATGTGTTGACTCCAAAAGCCTAAAGACAATGGTTTCCAGATGAAATAAATTTCGTGGTCAAATTGTTGCACCAAAGTTGATACTGAACTGCACAATAAAAGGATCAGAAGGCTAGCTGGGCTCCGACAAGGAGACAGTTTCGTTGAATTTACTTAATGGAAAAATTTCAGGTGGTCCAAGCAGTTGTCCGCAAAAATTAAACCGTTAAATTGTTCATGAGGCTGAGAGGAGTCGACGAGTGGCATATTCGGGCAACAATTTCATTGGCATTAAATATGAGAGCAGCTGTTCATACCGTGGTGCAGCACGGGTAACTGCTAGTAAAGTAGAAAAGGAATAGAGAGTCAAAAGGGAACGCACCGGCAGGCTCCCGTCGAGCCCCTTCACCCGTCTCGCCGCACCCATGCAGCCAGCCTCCCGACTAGGTCCTCCAATCGTTCGAGATCCATCGCGAGATCAGCGCGCTCGCCGATAAGGGCGCGACACGGACGGCGCCAGGCACTGCGCGGGGCTTAGTTGGTCTGCGTCACCGGCCGAGAGAGGCAAGAAGAGGAAGGGGAGGAAGGGCAGAGCGGAGGAAGAGTTAGATGGAGAGGAATGGCAGGTGGAAGGTGGAGCAAGTAGCGAGGGGAGACGTACTATATTCACTACGCAGAGCCCGAAAGGTAGAGAGAACGGACGCCGAGTGTGTGGACGTATTCTTGGCCTCGGATATCGGGTGCCGCATCGCAGGAGGACGCTATTCAGATAAAAATTTGTCAACGATAAAATAAAAGACAGAAGCGGGAATGGGTGAATGCTAAGCGGGCGACGAGAAGCGATAAGCACACCCACGCTAGACAGCGCATCACCCCACATCGCAAACGCAGGCGAGCACGGCTCGGGGACATCCAAGCCTGCCCACAGCCTCCGCGTCACATCCCCCGCGGCAAGATGGGTGGGTCCCTATCCCGCACCCTCGGGGCCACTTCACGAGGAGCCGCGTGCGATGCGATGAATCCCATCCACAAAGCGGCGGGGCCCCGTGCGCACAGACATGTACGGGTCATCGCTGCCCCGACGCGTGTCACCGCATTCGAATCTCGAAATCATAGGGACGAGGAAGCATGGAAGCAGGAGGGATCGGAAGGTGGGGCCTGGGGGGCTGCGCGCGAAGGAAGAGACAGGAATAGGAAGCTGAAGAGCACGGAGGGAAGAGAAAGCAGAGACACACAATATATTAACCGACGCGCAGCGTGCGGGAGTTTTGGTGAAGATGCGGTGCTAGAAGAAGGCACATAAGCGGGGAGCCCAGAGAGACAAAGAGGGGATGATTGGGCGGGGAGTCAAGAGCAAGGATTTGTGCTCGCGCCCGCTGCATACGGCGCCGCAGGCGGTGCCGCAGATGTCCTGCTCGCTGCGCGCGATTCCCCGTGCGACGACAAGAACACATCCCCGTGAGTCACGCTGCCGCGCGCGCGCTCACCGAGCGCCATCGGCTGGTGACATGGTCCCCAATCTCCGGTGTGTCGGAGTCTGTCTGCGGGGCCGCGCGTCCCCATCTCGGAATGCGCGCACATCGTCCCGCATGCAGGAATGGATCGATCCGTGGATAGGCCGGAGAGGGATGCAATAAGAGAGAGGAGGGAAGAGATACGCACCGTGGGAGGCGACGAGGCTGAAGAAAGTAGGTGATGAATGACTCGGTATCTGGGAGCTCAGGGATAATGTGTGCTGGGGGGAGGACTGTCAGCACGATGCAAGGGAAAATGAAGCACGACAGAGCGAGAGGTAACAGCTAGACACGCGGCCATTCGCACAACGCCCACGCGATGTGGAGGTCTCCACTTCACCCAGGCTCGAGGGTCCTGCGCTCCGCTGACGCGTAAATGCGAGTATGGGGCAATCAAGGCGCATATTGCTCTGTACATGTGCGACTCGTTGGGGATATCGTGGCCCGCAACGCCTGGGGCGTTCTCGACGTTGAACAGGGACGGAAGTGTCTGCGCTCCAACACCAATGTCATCACCAACATCATCGCAACGACAAAACACGACGACAAAGAAAGAAAAAAGGAAAAACTCACGAAATAAATGCTCGTCCTCAAATTCAAGCATTTCCCACATATAATTGTGCGACCCAGCCTACGCCGACCTCATCTCAAACGCCCGGGAAAGTTTCGACATGTCTCCACGGATTTTGGCGGATTCCTGAAGCGCAGGGCGATAACGACAGATTAGACCAAATAATGTCGGGGTCAGGGAGTAAGATTTTCGAGAAACGGCTGGCATTGGAGTGAACATTCGAATTGCATTCGAAACTGGTTGGAGGGGAAATGTAAAGCTGCCGGTAAACAGAGCCAATCATCGGGCCATCGGGCCATCGGCCCGTCGATTCTTCGCAAAAGCCGCACAAGCCGCATGCGGCTTTTGTGCTTTGAAGCCGCGGATTTTTCTTCGCTGCTCTAGGCTCTTGTCTTTCTGAGTCCCTTTGGAGTCTGACAGAGATACACCATTCAGTTGAAGTGCTGAGGCGCAAGGTGCCCCAGTGCGCTTTGTTAACTCATTGAGACAACGAAAACTCAAGCACCTAATAATCCCACAAAAACCCTCTAATTAGAGGGTTTTTAAGCTGTCTAGGGCTACCCGCAATAAACCTCGCAATACCTTGAAAAAATATCAGCAATATCTTCAAGAAAAAAGGGCGGGTATATTGAGGGACTATGCGGCGGTGTTCAGCATGGGTGCTGACACCGCGCCTTCGCGCTCGTCGTTGCCGACGTTGTCGACGGTCATGTTGATGAAAAATATTCATAAAATACAGCTAAAATCGCAAATAATACAGTGATCCGATCTGCACCTAAGCGCCATCACACGCCTCGCGTGCCGCCCTCGCGCTCGTCGTCCCGCCATCAAAAATCACTCTAAAAATAAAAATAGCAGCAATATCTTCAAGAAAAAAAAGATGGGTATATTGAGACTATGTGGTGGTGTTCAGTGCGGGCGCCGACGCTGCACCTTCGTGCTCGTCGTTGCCAACGTTGCCAACACGCATGTCGATAAAAAATATGTAAAATACCAATAAAAGGTTTTTATTCCTCCGAAGTACGATGGGTTATGTTTTACAAGGGATAGATCTTTAGATGGGTGGGCAGGATCTGTTATTTACAGGCTTTCAGCACGGAGCACTGAGAAGCCTTGGTGCGCTGGGGGGGGGGTTGTAAGGGCAACCTCTAGACCCGAGAATCTCAAGGGGCTAGCGAGGGGAATCCGAAGTATGAATAAGAAGTAGCTAAATACAAGAAGATACACACCTAGCGAGGGGAATCCGAAGAGAAGAAACTCTGAGGATTCCCACGCTAGGTCGTGGGTATAAGTGGCTACTGACTAGTAGCACATGACCGGAGTGATCGGCAGATGTCTCGGGCTTGATCGCAGACTTGATGCCATTGTGTAAGCAACCTTTTGGGATCCCTAGGTGGATTACGTAAATTGGGCCGGTCGACCGGGCGCTGGGTGCCGGATGACCGGGGCCGGGTGTCGGGTGACCGGGACCGGGCGGAGGTTCCCCTGACATCACCCCCCCTTGGAATGCGGCGACTCGACGCATATGCCGGAGGGAACGAACGTGGACGGAGGGGTCGCGGAATGGGAGGGAGTCGAAAGCGGCGTGGGCGATGATCCGGGGTTTTGAGGGGTACTTCCGGTAAAACTCGGTGATAGCCTCGTCGGCGAATACATCGGAGTGCTTCACCCATTGGTTGTGCGACTCGTCATACCCTTTAAACCGGACCATGTACCAGAGGGATTTATACCGGATCTTCGCGTCGAGGATCTCTTCGACCTCCCACTCGGGTGCATCACCAGGGACGTCCGGTAGGACTGGAGCCGGTTCGTCATAGCCCGGGCGGCCTTCGAAGGGGTCATCTTCCGCGAGCTGCAACTTCACGACCGGGAACACCGGGTGGAGTTGGGAAAGACGGGGTGGCAGTTCCAGTTTGTACGCACCTCGGCCGACGACCTTGGTGACTTTAAAAGGGCCTAGGCGTCGGTGAGAGAGCTCGGGAGACGGCCGGGTCGTTTGGATGTCGGAAGCATCAAGCCAGACCCGGTCGCCGACTTTGATGTCCGGCGCAGGGGTGCGTCGGCGGTCGTAGTACCGCTTGTACTCCTCCTTTGCTTTTACGAGGGCGGCCTTCGCCTCGGAGACCCCGGAAGCGATCCGGTCGTGAAATTCGTTAACCGACTCTACTTTCGAACGTGGCCCGTTCGGCTCGAACCCCATCCGGGGGAGCCGGCCGGTGTCCGTCATGAACGGAACCTGCTGCGTCGAAGAGTGGATGTGGTTGTTGTATGCGAATTCGGCGGCCGGAAGGAGCTCGTCCCAGTCATCCTGCTTGTAGTTAGTGAAAAGCCGGATGAACTGCTCCATCTCCTGGTTGACGCGTTCGGTCTGACCGTCGGTCTGCGGGTGGTAAGCCGTAGAGGTGGCCGCTTCTCGGGGGTGCCATGGAGCTTCCAGACGTTCCGGTAATACAACCGGGCAGCTCCGACAGCATCCAACCGGGTCGTACACTCCATAAAGTGAGCGCGTTTACCTAGGACGTCCACAACAACCATGACCGAGTCGTAGCCATGGGCTTCCGGGAGCTCAACTACGAAGTCTACCGAGACCGTGCTCCAACGCTCCTCCGGAATTTCGGTCGGGTGGAGCTCGCCAACCGGAAGCTTCTGGAGAGCCTTGGTGCGGCATCACAGGTCACAGGTTGCCACGTACCGGCCGACGTGTCGGGACATTTGGGGCCACCAGTAGTTCCGGGAGACTAACTCCAACGTCTTGAAGTGGCCGGCATGCCCGGCAACCCGGGTGTCGTGATGCTGCTCCAAGATCCGACGGCGAAGGTCTTTGTCCTGAGGGACGACAATCTTGCCGCGGAAATAGAGCAGCCCACCTTCGACGTGCCATTCGGCTGACCGGGTGGACCGGGTTCCTCGGGCTTTAAGGAGGTCCCGAGCTGCAAGAGCCACGGGTTCCTCGAGGTCCGGTTCGCCAGCGAGTGCCTCTCGGACATCCCGCAGGAGGGGAACTTCCGGGCCAGCTACCACGATGCCCTCCAACGCACGGATCCGGAACAGGGCGGGACTCAGGAGCGTCACATCCGTATTGTCCGGGCCCGGTCCGTGATCCGGACGCCGGGAGAGCGCGTCTGGTTTACCCATAGAGCACCCAGGCTTGTGGTGAAGCTCGAAATCAAACCGGGACAGATACAGGGACCACCGCGCCTGTCGCCGGTTGAGATCTTGCGACTTCCGAAATACTCCAGGTTCTTGTGGTCGGTCCAGATCTCGATCGGATGCTGCGCGCCTTCGAGGAAGTGCCTCCATTCCTCGAGGGCTCGGATAATCGCGAGCATCTCTTTGTCGTGGATCTCGTAGTTCCACTGGACCAGACTCAAGCTCTTGGAGTAGAACGCGACCGGATGCCACTTGCTGTCGTCGCCCGGTTGAGACAGGACAGCGCCGGTTGCATAGTCCGAGCTATCCGCCTCTAGCCGGTACGGCTTGGACTCGTCCGGTAGGACAAGGACCGGCTCCCGGGTGACCGCACTTTGATGGCTTGGAATGCGGTCGCCTCGAGTTCGGTCCAAACCCAAGGGGCGCGCTTCCCGGTGAGGTTGAACAGCGGCGGGCGGCATCCGAGAACGCCTTGATGAACCGCCGGTAGAAGTTTGTGAAGCCGAGGAACTGCTGCACGTCCTTCTTGCACTCCGGCGTCGGCCAGTTAGTGACGCCGGCAACCTTGACTGGGTCCATCTCCACATGATTGTGAGAGACGATAACCCCCAGGTACTCGATCGACGTCTTTTCGAACTCGCACTTCTCCGGGCGCAGGAAAAGCTTATGCTCCCGGAGCCGGCGGAGAACCTCCCGGACGATCTCCCGGTGTCGGGTAAGGTCCGAGTGTGCGATGAGGATGTCGTCGAGGTATACCATGACGTCTCCAGACAGGATGAGGTCTTGGAAGATGTCGTTCATCATTGTCTGGAAAGTCGCAGGGGAATTGGTCAAGCCGAAGTACATCACCAAGGGTTCGAAAAGGCCCCGGTTCGTCCGGAAAGCGGCCTTCCACTCGTCGCCTTCCCGGATGCGGACGTTGTTAAAGCCCCACCGGACATCGAGTTTCGTGAAGAACCGGGCTCCTTTCAAACGGTTGATGAGGTCGTTGATCAGAGGGATCGGGTACCGGTTCTTCACGGTCATCGCATTGAGCGCCCGGTAATCCTGTACGAACCGGAGCGCGCCGTCCTTCTTTTTGACGAAGAAGACAGGCGAGGCCATCGGTGACTTCGACGGCCGGATCCGGCCAGTCGCCAACCCCTCTTTGATGAACGCGTCAAGCTCGCGTTGCTCGAGAGGTGATATCGGGTAGACCTTACAGTTGGCCGGTTTGGCGTCCGGGACGAGTTCGATGGCATGGTCCCACGACCGACGGTCCGGTAGTGAATCGAAGGCTTCTCGGTTGAAGACATCCTCGAAGTCACGCACCCACTCCGGGAGTTCATCCTTACCGGGTGCGGAGTTCTTGGCGAAGGCTTCGGCCAGCCGCTGCGAGACAGTGCTGGTGGCCCGGATGTCTTCTGGAGGAGAGAACTGGGTGTAAAAGACCCGGTCCCCATCCTCGAGAGGGTCATCTTCATCATCCGAGTCGTCCGAGTCGTCTAGCAGGAGTTCGGGCAGGTCCTCCTCGAACTCGTCATCATCATCCTCGCCGAGCCGGTCCTCCGTGTCGATAGTGCAAATAGTCGGGACCGGTCCGGTGTGAGCCATCACTTTGTGATCGCTCTGGAACGGCACATACGAAGCGGAAACGGCTTCCCCAAATAAGGCAGAGCACATCCCCAATCCGACGCCTTACACATGGCACTCACATAAAACGGATCCCGACCCCGCACGCACTACAGCAAAATTGGCCAACCATTAAACGCACGCGCAAGAAAAGAAAGCGGAACGGCACACGTAAATATTGATTATCTGCAACGCCGCTCGCCGACTTTGCGATCGCCATTGAACGCGCGGAACGGCACGTAAATATAGATTATCTGCAACGCTGCTCGCCGACTTTCCGACACTAAACGCGCGCGCAAGAAAGAAAGAACGGCGCGCGTAGATATCGATTATCTGCAACGCCGCTCGCCGACTTTGCGATCGCCATTGAACGCGCGGAACGGCACGTAAATATAGATTATCTGCAACGCCGCTCGCCGACTTTCCGACACTAAACGCGCGCGCAAGAAAGAAAGAACGGCACGCGAAGAAAGAAAGCGGAAATGGCGCGCGTAGATATCAATTATCTGCAACGCCGCTCGCCGACTTTGCGATCGACAACTCAAACGCACGCCCAAGGAAGAATACAACGGCCGCTCGCCGACTTTGGAAACCCGCTCGCACGCGCGCCGCCGTTTTGCGACCCCGACTCTGCGCGCCCTGTGTTTTTCCCGCTGCGCGCGCGCTTTCCGACTTTGCGCCCCCCCCTTGGTACTCCCGCCTCGCGCTCCACCTCCGCCTCGCGCTCACCTCCGCCTCGCCTCACCTCCGCTTCGCCTCCCTCCGCTTCGCCTCGCTCCGCTTCGCCTCGCTCCGCTTCGCCTCGCTTGGCTTCGCCTCGCTTGGCTCCGCCCGCTCGGCTCCGCCTCACCGGCGAAGCCGAGCTAGGCGCCGAACGAAATAAAAATCAAGTAGGATATGGTTATGAAGCTCGTGGAGCGGCCTTCAAGAAGGAACAGGACGTTCAGGTCGGGAGGAGGACCAACAAAACGAATAAGGAGAATAAGATCAGGGAAGAACGGCAGACCAAGACGAGATCTAAGGAACGGAAAACTCGCGCATAGGACCTGGAACGTGGAACTAGGAGCGGAAATCATTCCCGACACAAGGAGCATGTGTCCAATGAGCGGAAATCTCGCACATAGCCTCCAGGAACAGGGAGTTGAGAGCGGAAATCATTCCCGACTGAAGGAGCACGCGTTCGGCGAGCGGAGAATTCGCGCACAGCTTCCAGGAATGAGGAATTGAGAACGGTAACTGGAGCGCCATACGTTTGACGAGCGGGTTCCCCACGCGCAGCTCAGGAACGGAGCGGGAACCTCTTTCGAGTCACAAAGACGGACGGAACCAGTCAAAGGAGCATGTGGCGCTCCCAATATAGGGAGCGGAATGCGATGAGTCGGAGAAGAGCAAGAGGAACGTGTAGAAGGCAGTGCTAGAGGGTCGATTTCCTATAAATACGAGACGCTGCTACGAATAAAGACATCTAATTTTCCCATCTAAAACTACCAGCGCATCTTAAGTGATACGCAAGTACCGCTCACCAGGGTACGCCGACTACGAAAACAAGGTCTCCAGGGCTGCGCCTGGCAGAACATCGAACCGCCGCCCTTGGATTGTCCGCCGCTGTACGGACCGCTCTTTATAACAGCGATCTCGAGCACCACGCCAGTCACCGCTCGAGTTGTATAACTCCCCGACCGCTCACATCGAACGGAACGGGTATCGACCTTCATCTCCGCTTTCAAGAAGCCGACTCCGCTCGTTAGAACTTGCGAACGGAAAGAAGAAGACGATTTGTAGAGAATTTAGTAGGGAACGGACTTGGAAAGAACGGAACGGCAGACGGGAGCGGAGTCGTTGAAAACAAGTTTAGGGCCTCCCAGCGCACGAAGCACCCAGAAGAGGTCGAGGGACCAAGGGTAGCTGTATACAAAAGAACCGAGAACGGCCCCATAGCGTTTATAACAACGGAAACCGCATCGCATCTGAACAGTCGTCCGCTCCTCGACAGGATTGTAGAACGGGACGTGTTACAAAATTCAGGGAAGGCTAGACTTTGGGCGGATTCTCCTCCGTACATTAGAATAGCGAACCGTACGACCAGATATTCTCTGGGGCGTATCAAAATCCTCTAAATAAACCACACACATTTTACTACCACCACAGTCTCGCGCAGCGACACCATTATCTCCCCCAAGGACGAACGCTCTCTACTTGCCCTTACCACCACCACCTATCGGCACCTAGCAGAGGCGCAGTCAACATCACACCGGCTCGGAGTTGCCGGACGATGCGGGCGATAGTCTTTGCTTGCTTACGCTCGGCTCTGGCCTCATCGACGCAGGTCGTGCAACCGGACGGGCATCGGCTCATCTTGACCTCCCGGGTATCCCAGTTGATCTCGGGGTTATGCTTCCGGAGCCAGGAATACCCGAGAATAAGCTTTTGCTTACCGAGCCCAGTTACAGCGAGTTGGACTCGTTCGCTGTGACCCTTGTAGCGGAGGACCAGAGTCGCGACATCTCGGATGAAGCCGGCCTCGTTGGGGGAGCCGTCTACATTGAACACCAGAATGGGTTGCGAGAGCCGGCGGACCGGGATCCCGCTCGCCTTAACGTACTCGGAGTCAATGAAGTCGGAGGTTGCTCCACAGTCGACGAGCCCATCGAGTGAGAGCTTCACAGCATTATCAGTCGACTCGATCTCCAACGGAAGGTGGAGGGAGTTAGCGCCGCACATCGCGGCGACCGTATAGCGCTTAGGAAGTTTGCGCTCCCAAGCAGACTTACGGGGCGGGCGAGTGGCCGGTCTGGCCGGCGCCGGATGGGCGACCGGTCTAGCCAGCGGGGGAGCCGAAGCGACCGGCTGGTCGTCCGGATTGGGGGGTGCATCTATCGTTTCGGTTGATGCAAGAGGTATATTGTCTGACTCGTTACATAAAATGTCGAAACGATTAGGGGACGCGATCGAGGGCGCACTGCTCACTCGCTGCGGAGGGGAAAATCCTCTGGGGTGGGGTCGTCAGTGAGGGCCTCGGTCGTGGCCATGCGGGCCACGAGTTCCTCCAACATCTCTCCTCCGAGCTGGCGGATCACCTCGTCGAGCACGTCGGTCGTCCGGACGTCGGCCGGTGCCGGGCAGTCTCGGGCGTCTCCGCAGCGGAAACAGCCACGGCGTGGCACATGGCGTGCATGGGTGCGGTCTACGTCCATGGGGACCGGAGCCGGGAGGGGCGGGGCAGCAGCCCTCGGTGTGGGTGCGGCAACGGTGCCTGGCATGGACTGGTTGGTTCGGGGCGGGCTGGCAGAACCGGGTGACGTCCGGACGCCCCGGCGTTCCGAGCACGGAGGTGCGACTTGTACTGCCGGTAGGCCCGGGCACGCCAGGCTGCGTAGTCCCTGAGGCCGGGCGGGTCGCTAGAGCCGGTAATGGCGAGGTTGATTGCCGGGTCAAGGCCGGTCCGATACTTTGTGACCTTGACAAGTTCGTCTTCAAAGCCGGCGAGGACGACCAGGTCCTCGAACTCGTCCGTGTACCGGAACACGTCCCGGTTGCCCATATGGTAGGCGCGAGACTCGAGTTTGTGCAGGGCGTGGTCCTGCTCGTTCTCCTCGACGAAACGGAGTCGGAATTCCTTGACAAACATCTCCCAGGTCGGAAACGGAAATTCCGCCTTGGCCGACTGGCGCTCAGCCCAACGTTGCGCCGCGTCTTTGGCCATGAACGACATGGCGTACCGGACAACCTTTTCCTCGGAAAGTTCTCCGTTCTCTACGAAAGCCTCTGGGACAAGCCGGGCATACGACCGGACGGCGTGGAGAAACGCCCGGCCCTGCGTCCGGTCGCCGTCGAAGACGAACGGGGGGTTCGGTCGGAGGACCGATTTTGTGCCGGACCTGCCGGTTGTGGTGTACTGCGTGAATAGTCCTGGACCCGGTTCCGGAGCCGTTTCGGCAAGGGATAGGGCAGGCGAGATTGCGCGTTGCTGTTTTTCGAGTATTTTGGTGAGGCTGGCTAAGGTGGCCTCGATCCGGTCCATCCGGGCATCGGCAGCTGCTGCATCAGCGCCGGACATGGTAGAATCGAGGACAGGGGAGGAGGGGATAAAATTGGAAGTTGGGGTGGTGGGGGCACTGCCACTATGATCCGAACCTTCCAAGCCAAACTTCCCAATTTTGTCCAGTTAATCCCTAAAGAGAGTTTCTTCTGCTGTAAGGGCAACCTCTAGACCCGAGAATCTCAAGGGGCTAGCGAGGGGAATCCGAAGTATGAATAAGAAGTAGCTAAATACAAGAAGATACACACCTAGCGAGGGGAATCCGAAGAGAAGAAACTCTGAGGATTCCCACGCTAGGTCGTGGGTATAAGTGGCTACTGACTAGTAGCACATGACCGGAGTGATCGGCAGATGTCTCGGGCTTGATCGCAGACTTGATGCCATTGTGTAAGCAACCTTTTGGGATCCCTAGGTGGATTACGTAAATTGGGCCGGTCGACCGGGCGCCGGGTGCCGGATGACCGGGGCCGGGTGTCGGGTGACCGGGACCGGGCGGAGGTTCCCCTGACAGGTATGGAGTTCGCTCCTTTTCAGCCTTCCAGGGTCCGATAACTCGGTTGCGTATCCTATACAGGCTCCTTTCGAGGGAGGACGGGAGGAGTCGCGGATAGAGTCGTGTTACTTCCTCTGGGTGTTTGCTCTGTGCGGTGGGTGGGATTTTTCTGTGCTGCGGTTTTATTTCTCCGTTTTGATCTTCTCCTCCGTTTAATGTGCGGGACCTCGGGGCCTGTTTCGAATCTCATAGCCTAAACTCTGCAATTCCCTTCCTTTGGGACCCCTTTCTTTATGTCTCCGCTTGAACCTCGAGGCGAGATATTCGCTGACCAGGTGACCGTGCCGGTTGGTAGATGGCTATGAGGACTGGATTTCTCCGAGTTGTCCCAAGTCAAGGACCGTTTGCCTTCCGATACTACTCGGTCAGAACAGTTACACGCTAACAGAAATTCTGTTGCTGGCTGTTTAGATACCACTCCACCTTTGGTACGTGGCGTTTTATCGTTTTCAGGATCTCCTTTACGACCTGGTCCTTTTTCTGGTCGGAGTTCCCTACCGGAAGCGACTAATTGGCCACTCCTTGCGCTCCAGGTCTTGTGTTAACCTGTACTTTGTGGTACTTCAGACGGAGGAAGAATTTCTTTCTCGGCTTGTGAAAGCCTTAGGAATTTAGGTGGGGAAATACAAGATGCCATTCTCGAATAATATGCTAGGTTTTTATATTCTTTGCCCAGCCACTGGTACATCGTCCTGACATGCGTTCTTCATTCTAGACACAGCCTTCAGCCCACAAGGTAGCTCCTCCCCCTTTCGGCCTAAAGGAGTCCGCATTCCTCCTCTCCTTTGCTGGTGAAGTGCCCGTTGGCGGAGGTACTCCTATAGCACCGCCATCAGCCTGGGCAAGCTCTTCTTGTGTCGTAGAACCCATTTCTCCTTTGTCCTGTCACTTTTCCTTGAGTTGGATATCTCCTTTCCAGCGCAGTTCTTGAGTCGGTCGAATTCTTTCACCGCGGAATTCGTCCCCTTGCTGCGTTGGTGTCGTTCTTGCTGTTTCACCCATTCCTCCTTGCCGGAATTCATCTCCTCGTCATATCGGCACCATTCTTGACTTGGTTGATCTACTCCTCCTTGACGGAGTTCATCTCCTCTTCATATTGATATCATTCTTGACTTGGTTGGCCTATTCCTCCTGGACGGGGTTCATCACCTCGTCATATCAGTACCGTTCTTGACCTGGTTGTCCTATCCCTCCCTGACAGAGTTCATCTCCTCGTCATATCTGTACCATTCTCGACTTGGTTGATCTGCTCCTCCTTGACGGCCGTTCTCTGAGCTCCATATCCATACCCTACTCATCCTATAACCTGCTTATATCACGTTCGGCACCTGGCTCAGCTTCGAGGCGAAGCAGAGGGAGGCAAAGCGCGAGGCGGAGGAGGATGCATGGGGCGGAGGAGGAAGCGCAAGGCAGAGGAGGAAGCGCAAGGCGGAGGGAACAGCGAGCGCGAGGTGGAGGGGAAGCGTGAGCGGGCGGCGAGCAGGTGCGCGGTGAAACGGTACGCTTACAATACGTCTTGAATATGCTAGTTATAGCGTGTTGTGAAACAACACTAAAAACCACACAAACAATATCTTATCACTCCCAAAAGACTAGCGCAATCCTTAGGTGAGTTCGGGTCCGGACCGTAGTATGTGGCCAGCAGGTTTGGATTGTACAGTTAACAACGAAACAAGTACTATGAGGCACTAACAAAGTCCCCGCGGCACTTCACTTGGCAAGTTACAGCAGTTATCTTTCTGCCGCGGCGTTGGATGAATGTTTGTATGAGACAGATACAAGAAGGTAGTGACTATAAAGATAGTTCTATCACTTCAGGGCAGAGTTTGTACTTGGTGTTCACAAAATATCCCCAGCAACGGCCAATTCCAATTGCTATAATGAGGCAAGCTGTTTCTTCCTTGGCAATTCTCTTTACTGCAGGACTCTCCCGTACAGCAGACCTAAACTTGTCCTCGTTTAGGGACGTTTCCTTCACTTTTATAGTAACGGCTTAAGCGCTGACTGCAAAGTCCAACTAATCGATCCAACAGCTGATGACAGGACTCTCCCTGACGAGCGTGAAGGCAAAGCAGTTGACAAGTCACAACCAATTCTCAGGTGGTTAACTGTTTGAAGCTTAACTGATGAGTCCCTTGCTTGACAATTCGAGCCAACAACCAACTTCAATTTAGAGACAAGTTACAAACAGAGATAGTAAACGAATCTCCGCGAAATATGCCTGAGGACACCCACGCCGATAGACGGTGCGATGAACTGGCTGTATGCGGGTTCTACAGGCTGCTTTTATAGTAATAGTACAAATGAAAGGAGATAAACTAGATATAGTAACTGAGATGTGGTGCTTGGTCATGTAGGTTCGTTCCCTCGTGGTTCTTCATCGATCCCGCATGCTCTTGGTGCCGGGAGATCGTCGGTTTCGACCCCCGCGGTCTATATTTGGTATATTGGCAATACCGCGGTGCCTTCCGCACCCGCAATACGATGCCACGCCGGCCTGGGGTTGAACCCAGCCTTTTCAATACATCCCTCCTCATGCTTGTCTTTGGTGGATCCGGCCGTGGGCAGTGCTTGGCCCACAAAGTACCGCAGTGCTCCGATCGTTAGAATCCGAATTAGGACTTGTGTGTCTTTGATTTGACAGGTCGCGTCGCGCCGCGGCACCACGTGATCGTCCGATCGCTTTGGCAGTTCCCTGTCTTAGGGTAACAATGGGTCTATGCTCGACCGCGGCCCGTTAGCAGGCCCCGCGGTAGGTTATACACTGTTATGGGACGCTGCGGCCGCTTTCCTCCATAATGTAACCATTAACACAACTATGTCTTTGACAGAGAGGCGCCGCAGTGGCACCGCGGCAGCTCTCCTACGCAGTTTAATGTACCACGCAACATGTTAAGTCTCGCCACTTCATCTATGCAGCCTCTGGGTCGCTTCTATAGGAATAAATCCCTTGGATAGGTTATAGGCTTTTATGGGTATATTTCCTTGGTAGTGTATTCAGAGTACAACACGCCGCGGTATCACTGTGGTCGTGCTCTGAATACTAGTCAGTAGTCGGAGCTCACTCTGACTCTCCTTTATATCACCTAACAGAGTTCAGGTATACATATATGTTTGTATAGCACTGAAGCTACCCTGCGCCTCTTAATGAGGTGTTTATAAGCGCAAAAATAGATAGAGGACGTGCATTTGGTGTTGCGCCATCTCAGCGGGAAACAGCGAGTGGGTGAAAAGGGGGAGCAGACACGGGAATTTCGGCGAGCGGGTGCGCAAAGAGCGGACGCGGGAAACAGCGAGCAGGCGAAAAGGGCGAGCGGACACGGGAAACAGCAAGTGCGGGAATTCGGTGAGTAGGCGCACGGGCGAAGAGATAGAAGTGAGCAGCGGAAAGGCGAGTTAAAATGGTGTTGCAGAGGTGGTGCAAATCCAAGTGTGAAGTGTGTAGCGTGGCGGAGAAATACGGAAAAAGGGGAGCAGGGACGCAAGAACAGGGAATTCTACATGGTGGCGGTCTCAAATGGTGTTTGCCAGTGACACCTTTACCAATGCTTATGTCGCTGTGTATTATTGGAAGTTGCACTAACATTTTTATCCTGTTTTGAAGGTGTCCGTCTTGATGTTTCTCTCCGCTATCTGTCTGCACTGTTGTTATTTTTATGTCCCGCTTGTTTCGGTCTCCTCTTTATTCTTGTTGCGCATTTGGGCGGTCGCCAGAGTTGACACATAGTGGAGGCTCACAACATGTCCATCCACCACTGCCACAGCCACAGCGCTATTTTGCGACGCACGCGGTACCCTTCTACCCTCACAGCACACCCTCAAGACCCTCCCCCCCCTCTTCCTCTCCTCCTGCTTATTCCCCACGCTCCCGGTCCCTCTCCCCTCTGGTCGCAACTCAACAAAGGCCTTGCCCTGACCTAGCCCCCAGTTGGGAGTTCTCAATGAGCATGGGGGGCAAAAGCCGGCACAATAAACCACACCTGTTTGCCTGTGACAACCCCCCGACTCCGCTTTGAGCCCACAGGCCCGAGCCTGACCACAGTGTCAAGACCAAGCCCAAGGCCCGCACTTAGACTGAGCCTGAGCCCTGCATCAAGTGGGAGGTGAAGCTCAAGCTGAACCTCCAGCATGATGTTGAACGCTTGCGCTCGCACTCACATGCATACCTCTACAACCCAGATTCGGAGTCGGATGACTCCATGGGTGTGGATGCGCCTGTAGTAGAGTAGAATTAAATTGAGATGCCTGATGTTTCTTAGACTTTGCACTGTCGTGAGAATGCCCACTTATTTTTGAATATCCTCCCACATATTCTGTCAACACTAACTGACAAGGTAGTCGTCTGTCAACATTGACTGCCAAGGTATTTGTTGGACCAAAAATAGGACTAGTGTAACTTCAGAAACATTTCATTCCTCCCCTTCATCCTCGACGCTTCCATTTTCCGCCTCCTTCTTGTCCTTTGAGAGCTTGACTTTGACCCTAACAAGTCAATAGGAGTTGAATTCGTTGAGGAGAGGGACATAGTTGTCCATGTATGCATTAATTCCATTATTTTTGACGACTTTCCGGCAGATGAGTGAGTTTTGATATTATAATGCCCGCACTTGATTTACTGGCGGCGTAGACTGCCCAAATACAGAATTAGCCCCTTGACTAGATTTTGTAAAGCAGACATACCTACACCTCTCTGTATTCTGCATCTATCTCACGACAATGCTCCTGGGCCAATTTTTTCTTATGCTCGTTGTTCTCCATTTCTGCACGAAGTCTTAAGCTAGTGGTTGGTAGGAGGAGTGGATAATGTCAAGAGAGGATACCTTTGCATCTGCAGGTGAGCTGTGGCACAGAGTCTTTCAGAATGGCTATTTTACGGGATATTAGCACATGCTCAGAAAAAGATTTTTTTAAGGCTCTTACATGGTCCGGTACTTGTCCTGGGATGCTCTATGCCTTCGCCTGGCGATCTCAGCCTTAGTTAATTTATTTTCCAAGTAATTGGTTGAGTTGGTGTCGGACATAGGGGTGAAGACGAAAGATGATCGGACTTTGTATCGCAAATATACCAAACCTCTCGAAAGCTTGACGTGTTCGCGACAAAAACACCGAAACATTAATTACATTTTCTGTGCATCTTAGATCAACTCGATTATCTACAGTATCATATGTTAGGTCCTTTGGAGTCCTCAGAAAAAAAATGGGACTGTCCTGCACGAAAGGGAGGGTTGAGGGAATATATTTTGTCACATTGGACTGGTCCCTGAACTTTTCGGCCAAAGCCTCGGCCATGCCTCGGATATACATTCTGAGCTTCCAAGTCTGTCGAAGTTCATCGCAAAAATGAGCAAGAAATCTAAATAAATTCGACGAGGGACAGAACCATACAGGGTATCAAGATTGAAGACTATCTACAGTAGAATACATAGCAACACCCTCTTGCCACCGAGTCTTTGCTTCTTCAGCCCGCTCCCTCTTCTCCTCCTTTGTGGTGATGAGCTCGAAAACGTGGTCCATCTTGAAGCCATTGCAAATAAAATGAAATAGCCCTCCAGCCATGTACTGGGCGAACGAGCACCGGAACTCGTTGGCGCTGATGGGAACATTGGAGTGTCAAATAATTGCCAATGGGATTAAGATTGTGGATCCAGGTGGAAATCAGATGATGAGCTTGAGATCCCAAAGGATCATGTGGCTGCTGAGGTCAGGATTGAAGCACCCGAGAGCAGTGGTGACACACCAGCCCCAGGAGAGGTTGCCGAAGTCGAGGTGGGGACGGTGAGAGCATGGGGTCCAAAATTGAAAGTGCAGGCGGCAAAGATGGCGACAGCAGCATTCCAGACCATAAACGGCTTCCACTCCTCGAGGAGCGCCATGTGGGTTTGGAAATACAAGAAGAGGATTGGGGCGAAGATCCAGAATATGACTTGGAACGAAATATTAGTCCAAATTAGGAAATAAAAGAAACAAGAAACGTACCATTGGCAACACAAATGAGGTGCTGGAAAGACTCGTCTGCAAGAAGCTCGTCCTTGACCTGGGTATTGGCTTTGTTATTTTGAAGCTCACTGGGCTCCTACAATTTCCAAGTCAGCGATGCGAAAGGAGGAGAAGATCTGACTTACCGTCTGACCTCCGCCGTAAGAAGGACCTCGAGAGACGGGGGGTACAACCACCCATGCCATCTTCGAAAGTGTGGTCATCTTGTGCATTCCGCTTGCCGATCCATGCGGGTTCAGAGTGGGGAAGTGCATCGATGTCGACATCGACTTGAATGGCAGCACCGAGGGCCTCATCGCAGCGCTTCAGATGAAACACTTTGATGCCAGGGATTCCGTTCTTCTCCTGTACCTCCTCATGCTTGTTTTTACGGTGGAGTTTGGATGATTTTTTCTTGTAGTCCATAGACGTAGGAGGGCCAGCGTGAACATGTCAGGGAGGGGGAGGAGGAGGCAGGGAGGAAGAAGGGGAGAGGATCAGGGTCGTTGGATTTGTGATAGTCATTTACTGGTTCGTCAATCATACAGGTGGCCTCTCGTTCCTGAATTCTCTTGGCGAGGCAACGGCGGCGTCGAAGTACTCGGGTCAAGAGCAAAGCTGCACAGCCAATGACCATGTCAAAGGCTGAAAACTTCTTGCCAGAGCGGAGAGTTCTTCGAGACGACGCTGAGTGGCATGAATCAGATATATATTTAATATGCAGGATAAAATAAAATAAGTCGAAGTGAGGGGATAAAAAGCATACGCAGAGTCTGCCATAGTTCCAAGTACGGATCTCAGTCACTCAGGTGGTTTAATGGGGTTCAGGTAGAAATGAAAGGAGAAAAGTCAAAATAACAAGAGGATAGAGCTTACCCATTGAAAAAGACGTGTCCATGCCACCCAATTGCCACCCAGTGAAAAGATGAGTTTGTGAGGGCTTTGAGAGAGAGGGAGAGCCCAAGAGGTCAGCTGAGAGAGTGGTTAAGGTCCAGCAAGAGGTAGCAAGTAAGGATGTGGAAGGATGTTGTGTGGGTGGTGGTCGTAGGAAGGAATGGCCTGAGCTTGATCTTGGATCACGTGTTGTGATTCAACGCGTTGCATCTTATTTGTGACATTTATTTCCTCTTAACATTCCTCTTAGCACCATGGCACCCGTAATTCATCCTGGAAGTTCAGGCTCCAAAAAATCAATGTTGCTGAAATGGTGTACGGGCTAGCGAAGTTGGCAGTGGATAGTCGGGAGGTGCAGGTGAATGAGAACGAGGTAGAGGCAGGTGAGTGCTATGCTCTCTCATTATTTTATTTTATTTTTATTTTTAGAGTGATTTATGATGGCGGGACGATGAGCGCGAGGGCGGCATGTGAGGCGCGTGATGGCGCTTGGGTGCAGATCGGATCACTGTATTATTTGTGATTTTAGCTGTATTTTATGAATATTTTTCATCGACATGACCGTTGACAACGTCGGCGATGACGAGCACGAAGGTGCGACGTCGGCGCCCACGCCGAACACCACCGCATAGTCCCTCAATATACCCACCCTTTTTTTCTTGAAGATATTGCTTATATTTTTTAGAGGTATTGCGAGGTTTATTGTGGGTAGCCCTAGACGGGTTTTTGTGGGATTATTAGGTGAACTCAAGGTGACCTGCAGGTATGTCGTACCTATTACAGGTGTAGCTAAATTAACACTGTGATATCCATCTGTCAGATACATGTTCGGCATTCCTTCTGGGCGCTTGCTGAGTATACTCGCTATCACAAAAAGTAACCGGAAATGGGCTGATTGCATCAGACCATGTGCACCAACTTCAACCACCTACTATCAGGAGATGCCTGAGGGTCCTCCCTATGGATAGCATAACTTGGTTCAGAGAAATTGGTCCATTTGCTTTGTCTATCGTGGCGGAAAGATCAGCTGTGCTTGTTGCCATACGCTGCCTCATCAACCACAAGGCAAAATCTCTGGAAGAAAGCTCTTGGACACTTGATGGAGAGCCTGGTGCGCATGGAGTAGACTTTACAGCATCTTGAGTGAATTTCAGAACATCCAGATCATAGATCATGCAGCATAACAGAGCTGCAAACCCTGCTTCAACTAAGGCAGCAAAATTTCAACATACATCAAACATCCGAATGGGAACACAATCCCGGAGCAGGGGTACCAAAGATAAGTCATACAGGTTCTCTACTATCTCCTCAATGACTTTCAGCGAGGATATGGTGGTAACTGGCCGATTTTGTGGCTAAAGAACACAACACTCCATTTGAGAACCACGCAGGATTGACTGGCTGAACATGCTGGCCTGTTTCACCCCATTTAAGCCGTTACTTCCTAAGTATTTGGGGCTCAAATTGTTGGGAACATCCCCAGGACTTGTCTCAGAAAATACTAGACCCTGTCTATACATAACGCCACCGCTGCGCAAAGCGCTTTTGGGCATTCGGGGCAAAATCACGTGCAACGGAATTTCCCGATTTATCGAATGCATATTGATCGTTGTCATTCCCGAAAGTGAGTGGGAGGCAGTCATATAACCTAGAAAACATCTATATGTGGTTGGAAGTTAAATAATCCACCAATTGCGATCACAATAGACGATTTTCCGGTTACTTTTTGTGATAGCGAGTATAAGTATGGCACTAGCATCGATCTGACCCTCCTTCCTTCCCTCAAGTCTTCTAGTCTTACAAACCAAATGTCTGAACAGGGGTAAGCCATTGTTCTCAGATCACAAATCAGATGGGCTGACTTGGACAGTCATCTGTTTCCGATGATGTGGATGAGTGGCAGCCGTTGGATTCTGGTTCAGATACAGATTCAGTATGTCCATGAATTGTCTGATTTGACATTAAACCAAGTGTTTGTTTCCTTAGGATTCGGAGCCTACAACAGAACAATTGCAGGAACTTGTAGAGCAAACACCTCGAGATCATCCAGAATTGCCAAGATATCAACATATGTTGGGAGATGCCCTTGTGGAAAAATATAGGAATGGGGGGAATTTGCATGACCTGCAGGCCTCCCTTCTAAATTATCAAGAGTCCATAAACCTCACCCGATTAGATGATCCTCACAGGGTAGAACAACTGGAAAGCCTTGCTGCTGCCTTTACAAGTCGGTACTGGAGCCTAGGGAACCTGAATGACCTCAATGCTGCACTACATACACGGCAAGAAGCAGTGGAACTGACACCAGAAGATGATGCTGATAGAGCAAGACGTGTTCAAAATCTTGCAGTGTCTTTTGGAGATCGATATCAGAGGTTGGGAGACCTGGAGGATCTTGAAGCTGCTATGCAATGTGATCTAGAGGCAGTGAACCTGGCACCACTAGGATACCCTCATCGGGCAGGATGTTTGCACAGCCTTGGAGTATCTTTCAATGTTCGATACCATAAGTTGGGAGACCTGGGGGATCTTGAGGCATCAGTGCACAGATTTCAGGAAGCAGTGAACCTCACACCAGCAGATGACCCTCATCAGACTGGACGGCTACAAAGCCTTGCAAGGGCTTTCAGAGATCAATATCAGAGAGGGGATCTGAAAGATCTTGTGGCTGCAGTGCAGACACAACAAAAAGCAGTTGATTTAACTCCCTCCGACCATCCTGCTCGTGCTGAATATTTGCAAAGCCTTGCACAGTCTTTTACAGATCGATATCGAAGACTCGGAGATGTGAAGGACCTTGAGGCTTCACTTCAGGCAGATCAAGAAGCAGTGGATCTAACCCCAGAGGACCACCCTGATCGGGCAGATCGTCTGAGCAACCTTGCAGTATGTTTTAAAGATCGGTATCAGAGGTTGGGAAACTTGAATGATCTTGAGACTTCACTTCAAACAGATCAAGAAGCAGTGAACCTCATACCTGTTGGGCACCCTAGTCAAGCTAGATGTCTGCAAAACCTTGCGGTGTCCTTTAGAAATCGATATCAGAGGAGAGGGGACTTAAGGGATCTTGAGGCTGCAGTGCACAGATTCCAGGAAGTGGTTGATCTAACTCCCTCAGACCACCTTGATCGGCCTAGACGTCTGCAATACCTTGCTGCCTCTGTCAGAGATCGATATGAGAGGCTAGGAGACCTGAAGGATGTTGAGGCTGCAGTACACAGATTTCAGGAAGCAGTAGATCTGACTCCTGTGGATGATGCTGATCGGGCTGGACGTCTGGAAAGCCTTGCAGTGTCTCTCAGAGATCGATATCAGAGGTTGGGGGACCTGAAAGATCTTGAGGCTGCATTGCAGAGACTTCAAGAAGCAGTGAACTTCACACTGGCAGATCATCGTGATCGGGCTAAATATCTGCAAAGCCTTGCAGTGTGTTTCAGAGATCAATATCTGAGGGTGGGGGACCAGAAGGATCTGGAGGCTGCAGTGAACAGATTCAAGGAAGCAGTGAACCTCACACCAACAGATCACCCCGAAAGGGCTGTATATCTGCATAGTTTGGCAGCTTCTTTGGGAGATCTCTATAAGAGGTCAGGGGACCTGAATGATCTTGAGGCTGCAGTGCAGATAAAACAGTAAGGAGTTGATCTAACTCCCTCAGACCACCCAAATCAGGCTGACCATCTGCATGGCCTTGCAGTGTCTCTCAGACATCGATATCAAGAGTTGGGGACCTGAAGGATCTTGAGGCTGCAGTCCAGAAAAAACAGGAAGCAGTTGATCTAACTCCTGCAGACCACCCTGATTGGGCCGGACGTCTCCAAAGTCTTGCACTTCCTTTTACAGACAGGTATGCAGTAACAGAAGACCCCAAAGATCTTAAGCTTGTCCATGATCATTTTATTGCTTCCTTCTAAACTACAGCTCTCAACCGCCCAGAATCATCTTGGGATGCTGCTTTACAATGGGCTTTTTTTGCACAAAAATATCAGCCTTCATTTGCGCCTACTGCTTACACAGCTGCCTTCCAACTGTTACCAGAAATGCTTTGGATCAGTCATGCTATTACTATACGCCAAGATGCCTTGCATAGGCTCAAAGTTGGCCGAGTGACTTCAACTGCAGCAAAAAGCTGTATTGCCCTCACTGATCTGGTGTCTGCAGTGGAAATCATGGAACAAGGACTTGGAACAACATTCCAACAAATGCTTCAGTTGAAACCAGATCTTAATACACTCCTTCCCAAGCAAGCAGATGACCTGCAAACACTTTCATGGGAGCTCTATAGTGGGACAGCTGTAAATCCGATGGACATTGCAATTCAAAGAAAAGATCTGCTAGATGATATTCGCTCGCAACCAGGCCTTGAATACTTCTTGCTGGCGAAACCATACAGTGCACTCTGTCATGTGGCACAGGAAGGTCCTATAGTGATTCTCAATAGTCATGCAGATGGGTGTGATGGAATTATAATTCTGAATCCTACTGCAGAGCCTGTTCTTGTTCAACTTCCAGATGTAACTCTTCATCTGCTCAAATCACAGCAGCTCATGCTCAGGGAATTGTTGAGTCACTGTCATGTCAGAACACGAGAAGAATCAAGGGCCTCAAGACTCTTTGGTTTCCAAGACCGGTTCAGATCCAAAACAACCAAAGAGTGTTTTGCAGAGATGTTGAACTGGCTCTGGAAAAATATTGTTGATCCTGTGTATCAGGTTTAAGTATACATAATTCATCTAGTGTGGCCTGATATTCATTATTTATATAGCATGGTATACACAGTGGCAGGCTATGGTGGCTCCCCACTGGAGCATTTGCAGGACTTCCCCTTCATGCATGCCCTCCTACTGAGCTTTTCATTCATTCATATACGGCAACCCTGGGATCTCTTTTGGAGGCTCGGAGCAAGAATTCTTTCAGTGTACTTAAAGTTGGATTGGTAGGAGTCACGCACACCAGCGCCACTGGAGGGAACCATCTCAGCGGAGTGAAACAGGAAATTCAAAAAATTTGTTCTATTGTTCCAAGTCCCAATCTCAAGTGTCTTGAAGGGGAAGATGCTACACCAGATGCCGTGAAGCTCCAGGTACAGGACTGTCCTTGGGTCCATCTGGCTTGCCATGGAAAACAAGATTTAGTTGAGCCAACAAAAAGCTGTTTGTTGCTCTATGATGGCACTTTGGACTTGGGAACAATTCTTCAGATGTCTATCTCAAATGCAGAGTTTGTATTCCTCGCTGCATGCCAGACAGCCATGGGGGATGCTGAATTAGTCAATGAATCCTTCCATCTTGGTGGAGGATTTGTTGCTGCTGGTTTTCGAAGTGCAGTTGGGACTCTGTGGTCTATGAATGACGAAGATGGACCACTGGTTGCAGAGATCTTCTATTCTCACCTGTTCCGGGATGGCCAACGGGCCTCGGGCTAGTGATACAGCTGAGGCTTTGCAGCTTGCAGTGAAGGATTTGAAAGCCGGAGATGTCCCATATGAGCGCTGGATCCTATTTATTCACATGGGAGTCTGATTAATGTTTGGTAAGTTGACTACCTGCTGGTCTCGGTCATCAATTGATATCCTCTTTTCAGGTTTCTTCTTTAGATTGCTATATATTTGTTCACATGTTTTACTTTCCCAATTTCAATCCAATTTGGCATTGACAATCCCACAACATAGTTAGCGGGATGAAAGAAAGAAACGGAAAGACTCAAAGAGGAGAGAATGATTGGCATTGGCCAAAGGGGAAAACATCAGTAAAACTACACGTTTTGCTTTGGCATCTTTGTCTTTGAACCGAGTCTTTCCGGGTCTTTGTCTTGGTGGAGGACATCTTTGGTCTTTGGGATCCAGTCTTTGGATGTCTTAGTCTTGGGAGCGATATCTTCAGTCTTGGGCAACTATTTTTCATTCCATCACAATTTTTTGTGTTTCTAAAGTTACTTGCAATCAACTTGCAAAACTTCACCGATCCCTCGGATGCCAATCTTTCCTTAGGAAAGCCGTACTTCGAATGTAATTGGAATGTAAGGCGTTGGATCCGAGTCTGATTGAAATTTACACAAGTCATTCGAACCCCGCCGCATCATGATGCGTGATGGCGGACATGGTGACCGTGTTTCGCAATTTGTTCCCATCAAATGGGTGGTTGCTCTCTCCCTCCATCGTCTCCCACCTCGCCCTCGCTCCTCCCTGCAGTCTCCTCCAATGGTCTCCTCTCAAATTTGGCCCTCCATTCTTCAAATGTATTCAAGACTTCGTGTGTAACCCTTCTGCTATCCTTCTTTGCCCTACCTTGCACATCTGTGGTCTTTCTGCAACGCCCTCTCTCTGTCAAGCTTCTCGAGACTTCAAGCCCTCAAATCTACCTACCTTGGCCTTGTCAAACATCCCAAGCCTTCAAGCCCACAAGCCCTCTGTCAAGCACCTCAACATCTCCGTGATGCACGATCTCAAATCTTCCTCGCCGCTCAGCGCGCTTGCGATGATTTTCACCACTCAGAATCTGGTTAACATCGGGGATTTGGTATTCCTAGCTCATGTCGTACCTTACTGACTCCCTTCCACAGGACATTTATACCGTCACAAATCGTATTTCGGGGTTGGAGACTCCTTCGGTATGTCAATTGCTTTTTTTCTCATTAGAATCTTCCAAATCTAACTACTTATGTGTCGCAGGTTTCGTCTCGCTCTCCCCGCTGATGTTCCTCAGCCGATCGCTCATCACCGCGCACTGTTGCACGGAATGTATGTCCTTGTAACACATGTGTCGATCTGCGCTTGATGTCCAGCAATATCCCGCACATGTGCATTTACTGTATTTCCTTACCCCGCCGCCGCAATAGTATGAGTTCAGTCCTTATTAGCATTCGTAGTAGTCTGCCAATATAATTTTTTCCCCCGTCTTATGTGTCTTTCAATGGCTTTAAAATGTCTTTGACAGAGTCTCCCCCAAGACAAGTCGTGTCTTAGGAGTCTTTCCCAAGACACCCTAAGACGATATGTCTTTGGGCAAGATTTCGTACCTAGCTTAGCGAAAGACTCACGTCTTGGGAAAAAATGTATCTTTGGAGTCTTTAGCGTCTTGCCAAAGACGCCAAAGACGCCAAAGCAAAACGTGTAGTTTTACTGATGAAGGCGTGATCCCATCAACCCGCCTGCTTCGAGTTCCTCTCAATGTCGTCACGCATTGTCTGTGTGTGAGCTCCAATACCTGGACAGTAGATGTCCGTGACACACCGCTACTGCGAAGATTGCTACCCCTGTTGCTCCACCTATGTGCGGCGCAAAATGACTGTTATCTCGGTGAGTCGTCTGCCAGTGTCTGGCAGGTCGAAATGCAAACCATTACTTCGGCATTGAAGTTGTGGCTTGTTGGATGTTCGCACTGGCAAAACTCCCCAAAATGACGCTGAATTTACTTCCTGGCTTTGACCAATGTGCTCCAAAAGATACAGTACATGGAAATCCAATTGCGGATCCAATTGCGGGTGACCCACCCTCAAGCGACTCCATCCTAATTGGGAGACAGACTCTTGCTTGAAATCCCCTAACTGCCATCGAACAAGAGGTGATTCAGGATTGTGAGTGACTAGATGAGAGGAGTGAGAGGGAAGCTGTGTATTTGGTGCTCACATACTTAATGCGGGTGGCTACTGCTGTGCGTGAGAAGAGAAGCAGTTGAACTATTCTTACAACATGTAGGAAGATGCCAAACAAAGCAATGTAGGAGTTCAGATATTGTTGTAGTGTCTGTTAATAAGAGACTAGGGAGATGCAGGGGTTAATTCTGAGATTGTTTTGAATGCCAGTGTAGGATCGTTATCAGTCCTAAATCATAAGCTAAAATTTCAGGAATATTGCAAGCCGATGAACTTACCTCAAGTGATTAGTTTTAGAGACTGATGTTGGTTTCATGCACTGATTGAAAAGAAGAAAAAAGAAGGAACAAAATATTTCGGGCCAACTTCCGTGGTTTAACGCTGCCAGGCTGATTTGGACACCCATTCTTCCGGATTTTGTCCACTTTTCCTGTGGTTTTGGCGACTCTGGTATTGGCAGAAAATATCACCATCATGCCGAGCATTTGAGCATTTGAGCAATATATCCAGTCTGGTTGGCATGTAGACAGTCCGTGACCATTTGTGAAACAGCACCAGTTTCTCTCACCACTGGACAAAGTGATTTTTATTATTGACTTACCCCATGGATGCTATTACTCTTTACTCACAGGCGTAGTTTGAATACATTGCAGTGGTCATATTTACAGCCGTTTTGGAAACTATAGAGGGGTTTCGTAAATCGTTGATGCTCGATTTTTTGCTTATACTGATTGATCTTTGGCTGTCGACGCCGACGCTCTGAATACATCTGGACTTGGTCTAAATCTTAGTTTCATTTGGTGTTCCACATGAGGCAATGGTATGCAGTGCTTCAAAATGGTCCAGAAGAAAAACCAGGTGGCTTCAAGACCTGCACACCGGCGGTGGTGAAGCGATGACATTGTTGTGGGGTGCCCAGGAGTCAACAGAGTGTCAACAGTGGTAAGCACAAATCGAGCATCAACCATTTACGAAACCCCTCTATACTTTCCAAAATGGCTGTAATGCATCTGGCAATTAATAGGAGAGGAGGCACATACCCTACTGAACTGTCAAGGTGACTGGGACCATATCAAGGCCATATAGTGCCAGGAATGGGGATATAAGCATGTGACCACACTGGGGACTGGGGGTTATATTAGGGTGTTTCAGACATCCTGATTTGAGGCCCCCAATTTCGCTCGAAGTTGGAACTTGAAATAGTTCGGGAACGAAGTTGGATGTCAAGTTGGGCACCGGACCACGACTTGACATCCAACTTCGACCTCAACTTCAAGTCCCAGCTTCACCGAACCTATTTGGGGCAGTCGTTCTGCATCTCGGGACAAACATGTCAAGTTGAGTCTCGAGTTGGGGACGAAGTTGGGACCCAAGTTGGGATGAAAAAAGAAGATGTCTGAAACACCCTAATTTGTCATTTCTCCCAGACTAAATATTGGAATACATGAGAAATTCACTGAATGAACTCAGCTTACAGAAAGGTAAATAATAGAGAAGAAAGTTAATGACATATCATATTCCCATGTGAATAAAGGGCATCCAGTGCTCATACGCAATCTTTCCATCTTTCAACTTCTTGACCACCAGTTGCAAGGCCTCAGCAGTGTCGTTTACGTGTGGCCGCTTCTCATTTCGAAAGAGGTGATCATAAAAAGCCTCTGCAACTACAGGTCCATCATTATCATTCATTGACCACAGAGTTCCGACGGCGCATTGGAAACCAGCAGCAATGAATCCACCTCCAAGGTGAAATGATTCATTCACCAATCCCACATCCCCCATTGCTGTCTGGCAAGCAGCAAGAAATATGAACTTTGAATTAACAAGTGGCATTCGGAGAATTGTTCCCAGGTCCAAGATCCCATCATAAAATATCAGACGGCTTTTCGTTGGCTCTATCAAATCTTGTGTACCACGACAAGCCAAGTGGACCCAAGAGCAGTCTTGTAGCACATACTTTACAGCATCTGGGGTTGCTTGTTCTCCCAGAAGGCACCAAAGACCAGAATGTTGAATCACAGCGCAAATATTCTCAACTTCCTTTTTGACCTCGTTGAGATAATTCTGTTTCTCAAAACCACTGTGCGAATCTCTTCCAGTAGTTCCTTTCTCTGACGTGCAACCCTACCGGGATCAGTGGCATTCCCACTGTACAGGGCAGATGAGAGTTCTTGAAATTTTGCGGCGGTGGAAGAATATCAAAATCTGGCTTGAGCTGGAGCATTTGTTGAAACATGGTGGCCAGTCCTTGCTCTATAGGTTGTACTGCGGTAGTCAAATCCGAGAGCTTGATACATGTCCTTCTAGCAGCTGAAGCTGTGCGTCCAACATCTAGCCTCCAAATAGCTTCTTGGTGAAGAGGAATAGTATGACCCATCCACAGAATTTCTGGGAGTAGATTGAATGCAGCTGAGTAGGCAGAAGCACAATGTGAAGGCTGAAATTTCTTGCAAAATTTAGCCCAGGTCAAAGCATGATTCCAAACTGGTTCGAGATTCATGTCATGATTTGGCATGCCTTCAACATTTTTGCTCAGCCTTAACCCCGGACATCCTGGGTTATCGAAGCAACAAGATTGGCAAATATCTAGACATATTTGCAACCAAGGACAAGATGACACATATGGAATAACCAACCAGGGGTTATCCGTACTCCCTATTTGGAGATTAACAACGATCGAGACTCGAATAGCCAACCAGGGGTTATTCAATTTGTCCTCACAACAACCGAAACGATGATCAGGGTATCCTGATTGCCCGTTGCCAGGATCGAACATCTAGGAGTGTCTACTATTTCAATAGAGGGTCAACCATCAGTTTCAGGGGACACAGTATATAAACTTGGTAGAATCTACATGTACCTTAGATTCTACCTCGTCTAACATCAAGTCTACTTTGACCTGACAACGGCGCAGCGCTTTCTCACCACGACCATGAACGACGCTCGTATGCATATCATCTCCTCCTCGAGATATCCTTGAGTTCGGTGACTAGGCAGTTACTCCACCGCCTCTCACAAGTCTCGCGACATCCCACCTCGACGGCTACAGCCAAACTTTCCCTTTAGAGCCGGGTTGTTCAGCGCTGCCCTCATTGTCTGTCGCGATCACTCCAGACCAGGTTATTCACTGTCCCGCCAAAGCCAGGTCGACCCAGGGCTTGTCTTGACAATTCAGTGGGACCAAGACTTTGAAGGATTCACTGTAATGAATATGCACAGCCTTCAAATCCTCTGGATCTTTCAGACTTTGATACCGTGTTGTGAAAGAGCCGGCTAAGCTTCGCAGATAGGCTCCTCTATCAGGGTGATTTCTTGGGGTTAGTTCCAGCATTTCCTGCTTTCTCTGCATTGCCATGTCCAGGTCTGAAATATTCCTAAATTTCTTAGACCTATGTTCCAGTGACACTGCCAAGCTCTCCAGGCATCGTGCACGATGACAGTGGCCTACTGGGGTCAGGTCAACTGCTTCTTGGTTTCTCTGCATTGCAAGCTCCAGATCCTCAGGATCTCCCAACCGACCATACCGGTCATTTAAAGACACTGCCAAGCTATGCAGCCGTCCTACCCGGTCGGGATGATCCTCTGTGTTCAGGTTCAGTACTTCTTGTTTTGTCTGGATTGCGCATCCAAATCCTTCACATTGTTTAATCGCCAATAACGATCCCGCAGAGACATAGCTAGACTCTGCAGATATTTTGGTCTATCAGGGTGATCCATAGGGGTCAGATCTATGGCTTCTTGTTTTCTCTTCATTGCATCCTCAAGATCCTTTATATCTCCTAGTCTCCGATATCGATCACCTAGAGACTGCCAGACTCTGCACACACCATGCTCTATTTGGGTGGTTACCGTGTGTTAGGTTCACTGCCTCTTGACTCCTTTCCAACGAATCTTCCAGATCATTCAAATGTCCCATACGACGATACCGATCAGCTAGGGAAGCTGCTGAGTTCTGCAACCATTTTGCCCAATCAGGATGGTATTCTGAAGTGAGATTCAGGGCTTCCTGGAAATTCTCCAATGCAGTATCTAGGTCCTTCATATCTCCTCCGTGTCGATATCGATTGTTTGAAAACACGCCAATGTTTCCCAGACGTTGTGCTCTTTTAGGATGGTTTTTCGGAGTTTGGTCCACTGCTTCTTGGTTTCTCTGCATTGCCATCTCCAGATCTCTGAGGTCTCCTGACTGTTGATACCGATCGCCCAGACACACAGCCAGAGTCTGCAGGCATTCTGCTCTATGAGGATGGTCGGCAGAAGTCAGGTCCACTGCTTGCTGTGATTTCTCTACTGCTGCCTCCAGGTCCTTGGGATTTCGCCCCTGGTGATATCGGGTAGTCAAGGACACTGCAAGGCTGCCTAGACGTAGTGCTCTTTCAGGGTGGTCCTCTGGTGTTAGGTCCACCACTTCTTGGTTTATTTTCATTACAGCCTCTAGATCCTTCAGATCTCCTAAACGCTGATATCGATCTGTCAAAGAGGCCACCAGGCTCTCGAGCACTTTTACTCGATGAGGATGGTCTTCTCCGATCAGGTCCAGCACTTCTCCGAATTTGGACACTGCAGCATCTAAATCTTTCAGATTTCCTAAAGCTGTCGAAGCTCACGAGAAGCAGGACCGATGATTATTGGTTGGGAGGTCTGATCCTGAGTCCCGACAAAATTTCAAAACTGGTCGACGAATGTCTGGGTCAAAGTCCCGACAAACGGACTCAGCTGACGAAAAGGTGTAAGTCAAAGTCCCGACAATGGCTGCTCTCACGGTCAAAGTCTCAGCCGAAGTCCCGACATTCCTTTGTAGCCGAAAGTAGCAAGTTATTACAATTGATGAATGGTGACCTCTGGCGCGTGCAAAAATGCGGCGGCTGGAACTCATTTAGTAAATCGTAGAATGTATGCAATGCCATTACTGCACTCCATACAATTTCTTTCTCCGTGGAACTTAACAGAACTTGCTGGAATTTTATTTGTTTCTCCTCACTCTGAACTATTTCCAAGCTTTGGACAACATAATACTGAACAATGGACAGGAAGATAAGCAGCCAGCGCTCCATTGGGATACTACTGAGTGGATTTTGGAGATTGGAATTCGCACTTACAATGTATTTGAGTGGCTGATGACTGAAACATAAAAGCTGTCAAAAACTGTTGCGAGCCTAGATATGGTGCGGAGGAAGGGGAAGGCTAATATTCATATTCTGGAGCTACCTGAGGACAATTGCATAGAGGATTAATTTTATGGGATTTTTTCGCGATTTTTTAGCCCTTTTTCGGCAAAATTTGAGGTCTGATCCAAAGTCCCGACAAAAGAAAATTTGGCTGAGGTCTGAGCCGGAATCCCGACAAAATTTTGGAGGTGCCTGGATACCAAAGTCCCGACAAAAATTTCAAAAGACTGAAAATGCGGATCAGACCTCCAAACCGATAATCATCGGTCCTCGAGAAGCATACATATTCTGCGGGATAGGGATACAAGGGCCGTGCTATGGAAGTCTTACATGAACGGTGCGACACGGCAAAGATGTCAAGTCGTCAAGAGACCTAGACCCAAAATCCGGCGAATAATATCAGAACTCCGCGACAGGACCCATTTTTGTAACCTCAAGAAAGAGGGGTTTCTGAAAAAAAGCAACTGGTTCGTCCCCGAGTCATATGATGAAGTCCAGGCCCAGATCAGCGAGTATTTCCTTTTTTTTTATGTGCTGAGATTTACAGACGCGACGCCGCGGGTGCTCAGCGCTCAGCTACCACGCACACTCCGCCTCCGTCCCGTGCCATCGAAGACCCCGCGACAGCAGAGCTACGCAGCTGCGCAAGAGAGAAGCTACAATCGCGCATTGCGATTCGGACCTGCGCCGCGCGCGCCTGGATAATGACCGCGTACCCGACACCTTGAAGAGTGTGACCATGTATGTACCAACGCGTGAAGACGTTATCTAGATAAGGTCGTCAATATGGAGTACGACGCAGACATAGAAAGAACGAAACAAGAACGCATGGAAGAGGTGGGTCGGCAACTCGCCGCGTCCAGCGTAATTCACGGACCGTTCCATATCCACCCGTAGCAAGGACAAGATCCGCGCGCCAACTTCCTGTGTGCGTCGCCACCATCCCCGCAGCGCGGTATTTGACCCGTGCGCCACGGTGTCCCCAATCCCCGGCATGCGTGTTGCATGCGGATCGTATAGAGATTGTATGTCCGAGACGGTAGAAAGTGCTAGAGTGAAGACATCACCCAGAGGATGTGGTTTATGGCAGAATTCCGGGTCCGGCAGATAAATACGGATACGGTCCAGGGGCACACCAGGAAGGTAGAGGAGCACCCAGAGTCTGGTAAAATTGAGATTTATGGCGACAAGCCACAGAATCGACATGTAAATCGTCATGACGGCGTAGTCATGAAGCAAGATTGGCGCCTGACACGTGATAGGGACGCGACGATGCGGATGCTCGCGCAAATAACGCGCTACCCGTAATGATAAAAGTGTCTGAATTCCTCCGCGACAAAACTAATAGAATAGCCTAAAAAAGGAGATTCGGCATAGCGGCATGCGCGATGACACCAAGCTTAATCGCGTAGGAAACCCGGTTTGGCCACTCTAAATTGACTTTGCGCCCTGGACTTTTGACCTTCAAGTTGTCATAGGCTCATTGACTTGATGAGGGGTCGATTGAAGATTTTGTCACCATTTCAATATTCAGACGGGGATCCATGCAATTGCGAGTAAATCTTCTGTCCAGGTGCGAGAAAGATATAACGCTTCCGATATACGTTTTGCTGTCGTTCCAGGCAATTATAGCAGCGAACCAGAGCAACCTGGTGTCCGGGTCCTGGACTCCGAGATAAGCTTTGTGTGGTGCACAACTTCACCGACCTCGATGGGATCGAGCAAGATCGAGCAGAAGCTGTCGCCGTTTCACCCGGAATTTGAGTGTACTCGGCTGGGGAATTCTCATGGGGCAGCACTTCATGACTGAGTGGAAGGAATCAAGAATAAATACACACGCGGAAGATGAACGATATGATACTCGCAATATGACACTAACATGAGAGCAGGAAATCACAAGGAGGATTCATAGGAGTCAAATTTAATGCGCGCAAGGTGAGCGTTCAAAAAGGTAACAAGATATGTATGCCAAGAAAAAAGCGGAACAAATATCAACTATGCGGGATGATATCAACGCTGCAAGACGTTATTTATTGAGTCGGAAAGATGAGACGGAAGAATTCCAACGCACGTAGAATCGAGACCACTCTCAAGGCAACCCCGGACCTTCTTCATCGTTCGCACTCCGGCCACTGAACAAGAACGTCTGAATCAAAGGAAACGCCGAGTGGTAAGAGCTCTTAGAGAATAATCTTTTGCCGGCGATGCACACTTCCTGCAGCGTGCAGCCAGATTTCGATACGAAGGATGTCAGCGAATCGATTGGGTCGAGCCCAAGGAAGCGCTCGGGGATTTTGAGGCTGAGGAGAGCTGGGACGATGAAGATTTGAAGATCATTCATACGTGGTAACGATGTCCGCTTCGGAGCAATCAGAGTCAACGATTTCAAGTATGGAAGCGTGATGTTAGGTTGACTGTCGTTGTTGTCGGAATAGAGTTCCAGCGCGCAATACACTAGGTTGGACGTTTGCAGCAGAATTGGGACACATTCTTGGATGTATACTCTGGTTAAAGTCAGCGACGCCAGTTGCACCCACGGTAATGTGACGCTCAGAGCGGCAACATCGTTGAGGATGACTGTTCGTAATAGTGGCAGCTCGCATGGTGCAATGAAGAAAGGGTTCGGGTCCGAGCCATCCTCCAGTGTCTGCACGGCAAAATCGAGGTGTCGGAGAAGGGGCATAGCACCTTCAATTGGGGGGAAAGTGGTTTGCAAAAGACGAAGTTTCAGGTATTCCCAGCGCGCGCAATGAGGCACGACTGTCGCGAAGAATTCCGACAGTTGCACGCCCTCGCTATATGCATCCATTCGGATGGAAAGCGGCGAACAACGAGATCTGTCGAGCATATGGGACACATCGGAAGGAGTGATATTCTGAGAGAACAATATCCCTCTCCAGAGAACGGGGGTTTCCAGAGCTATGTCTCGCCACTGGCGACAAATTTGGGTCAGAAGAGTTGGGGAGAGGACACCTGTAAGTGGTGGGCAGAGGGGGTAGATCGGCAGAAAGTGTGTGAAAATCTCGGAGACGATTTCGGTCGGCAGCGTCAATATCGGGTACTTGTAGGAATCGAGTCGCTCCTGTAGAAGTGCTTTTTCGATTCGCAGCGCAGAAATGGAGTGCTCGAGGTCCAGAATCCGAGCTTCGAGATCTGCGACGCAAGCACGATCTGTCGCAAGCGCGCCGAGCATGGGGACTGCTGGGAAATCAGGTCCAGTATATATGTATGGCTCAATTTTGGTACAGACCGTGTTACGGACCGTTGAGTTCTCGTTGGTCGAAGCACTCGGTGAGTTGCTGGTGAGGGTAATCTGGTAATCTGTGCACGTGTCACTGAGGAGAAAAGACATTCCGATCAACCGGCATTTGCCCTCCCGAAACTAATTGTTGCGGCTCCTGAAACCATTGGTTTCTGGCGCACTTATGCTACTAATTTCAGGATCGTTTTTAAATCATTGTCCCGAAACACAACTCTATTTTCAGTGGGATACACGGACCTTCGGCCCGACTGGCGTGTGAATTCAGCGTCTATGTCCGAGCCGATCCTTCTTCAGTACATACCACGACCTACCACGACCACGAGTGCGCGTTTACTTCATTTACGCGACAGCAATTTGATTTTCGTCATGACTACCGTGGATCCTGTGGACCTGAAGGGTACTCCCTTCATCCCCGCACAAGCTGGTCAGTAAAAATCCACGGATACAATTCTTCTCGCTGACCGGCTCTTAGACCGCGATGAGCTGGCTGCTGCTAAGCTCTGGGCAGTCTACATATCCGAAGCGGAAAAGTATGACAAACCATTGGTTGAGCGTTGGAACTACGACATGCAGGGATTGCTCATCTTCGTGCGTGTATTCGAGCTGAAGTATTCCACTCGTCTGACTCGACGAGCCAGGCGGGGCTTTATTCCGCGAGCTTGACGGCATTCATCATCGAGAGTTACAAGACTTTGACCCCAGACCAAGGCGCTATTACAATCGCACTTTTAGCACAAATTTCACGGCAACTGGACCCTCAATCCAACGAGAAATCCGTAGCGAGGTTACCCTCATTTTCCCCGTCGCCCGCTGCCTTGACATGCAACACGTTGTGGTTCGCCGGCCTCGGATTGAGCCTTCCCTGTGCCCTCATCGCCACCCTCGTGGAGCAGTGGACAAGGGATTTTATCCAAGGCACAGAAATGCGACCTTCACTCATGATTCGTGCAAGGATATTTTCGTATCTCTACTTCGGAATTCAACGATTTGGAATGCACGCAACGGTGGAGTTTATCCCGCTCCTCCTGCATGCGTCCCTCTTCCTCTTCTTTGCCGGCCTGGTTGCGTTTCTACTCCCTATTAACCCTATGCTTACGATCCTGGCGGTTGCGCTGCTTGGTTTGATCACGGCCACCTACATCTACTTGACGGTACTCCCTATCTTCTCAGACTCCCCTTATCGAACACCATTGGCCTGGCGAGTTATTCAGCACTATCCTTCCTGATTCGACGGCGCAAGCTCTCGAAATTCGACGAGGAATCCACAATGCAAGATCACGATGCCTCCGTGTCGGACAAAAACATCCCGACCTTGGTTGAGGTGATGTCCGCGACGCAGTCGCAGATTCACCAAAACGAGATCGGCGTGATGGACGGGCAATTGCCTGGACCTTAAGTTCATTGTCGGACAACGAACTCGAACCCTTTGTGGATGCTCTTCCAGACCTTATCTGGGGACCTAGCGGAAGGCGACGATTGTACGACCAGATGATCACTACGCTTCTGGATGGTCACGACATCCAACTGGTGCCTCGAATCGAGAACCTCCTCCGGAACTGCGATAGCGGTCTCCTGCAGCCAGAGCAAGAGAATTGGCGCAGGATTTCTTGCATCAAAGGGCTGTGGGCAATAGCATATTTCTTGGCTTTTGCAGTCCCAAGACGAGAATCATTTCCCATGTTCGATGCCGCGATTTTAGCTGCTTAGCGAAACCATTCACACCCTGCAGTTAGATCCTATTCAGCATCCGCATACTGGCTTGTTCAATGGATCGGATTCTGCTCGCTCTCTTCGCGTATTCAGCAGATGTTGTCCTTGCTGGAGACTTGCGCGCAGGTTGACGATCCTCGCACTATTCTCGCACCGATTCAAAGTGAAGCAGACGCAAGGGGCTACATCGGACTGGCGCTGAGCTCACACGTCTCATCTCCCTTCAGCCAGATGAGACACCTTCGGTGATGCAACAGTCCCAGGAAACCTCGAAATCTTTCAAACACACCGCGTTCGACACGGTTACGGAGTACATGCAACCCTCCGCGTGGGCGTCCGAAATGCCTCATGAATTCGAGGGTACTTGCCAGATCATGCAGCCCTCTGGGCCGATAAGTCCCAGAGCCCAAACAAATCAAACGCTACCCACCCACTGGCATATCCTCCTCCCACCACTCACTCACTTTCGATCTGCCCACATGCTTGAGATTCTTGGATTCAAAGTCATTGCCTAGGGACATTCATTCATCCATTTACTCATCGCGTTCACGGGTCTGCTGCTCTCCGCCGTGGGCAATATGCATGCCCTAGGTCTAGCATGAATCGTCTCATCTCATGTACGCATCTGTCATATTGTAGTGCAACACCCACCGCCATATCGACTGTCGTGATTCCTGAACTGTGAATCTGAACCTCAAATTTGGCAATGAAGGCTCAGTTAAATGTGTGGGTGCGCTCGTACGACTTCATGGATTTGTCCATGATGTTACGAACAGGTCAAGCGGATCTTTACCCTCGGGAATCACACACGGGCTCGTTCTTTTTCGTTGCAGTTTTGTTTCGATCTTCCCCTGCTCAAGTTATTGCTCCAGAGGGATGCACTTCACGACTCTTCTGAAATGTGAAGCTACGATTTTGATCTAGGCTGCCGTGTGTGTTATCTTACTGCGATTTCTGGGTTTGGAATCGTGACTCACTTGCAGAATGTTGAATCCTCAGAATTCAAACACCTTCCCCCTTTTAAACCTTCATCGATGATTTCGTGTGGACTTCCTAGATGCACAACTGAATTTTAACATAATTGTCTTGCTTTGGATAAATGCGGAACTGAGAACAACATTGGGGGGGAAAATGCATTGATGTGGCAGCCAAGTGTCTGTATACTCAGCAGAGCCCAAGCGAGTAAAATATCCCATCCTCAACCTCGGCATCTGAGCCGTCCATCAAACTCTCACTCGGGGACTGGAACAATCATCAGCTTGCTTGTAGGATTATTAGGAGTGGAAGCATACTCTTGGGATGAATTTCTTCATTTCTTCGATATCTATCAGAGGATAGCCCATGGCGATGGCAACATCCTGGGTGTACGGATCAAACCCTTTTGCAATGTGAAAGTCACGGATCATATCATAGTCGTGCTCGTCCCACTTCCCTCCCCACAGATTTGTCGAAAATTCAACAGTAGGCAGGCCAAAGTCCTCTGCCACGTCGTGAGTTAACTGGTTGAGCCCTGCAGGATCAAAGGCCCAGTAGTATCTCTCGGTATCCGGGGGGTTGGTGACAGTGATCAGATTACCCACAACCTCCACCTGTGGGGGAAACAGGAAGAGATACACTTTGTCTGTGGGTGCATCTGCCATGGAGGTTCCTCGCAAGGTAAAGTCCAGATCAGTGTTCATGGTGCAGCTGAAATAAATTCTGGTGATGAGCTCAGTTGCATCTACTATGTCAGAAGAAAATTTTAGCCAATGATCTTGTGGGTTGTGTTCAAAGGGACCCACTGAAGGCTCCTTGGAGGTGATTACGAACATAGTGGTTCTGAGAAAGCCACCATGTCAGTGGCGCAGTGTTGTCCTTCAATAGCACGTTGATCCAGAACACACATGAGTGACACTCTGCATAATCAACCCTACAGAACAATTATTCGAAAATGACGGTACAAAGCAACCATAAGCGCACCGTGTCCATCCAGTTGGCAGGACCTCCGAAGGCAGTGAACCATGCGTGCACCATGGTTGAATATATAAATCATCGGGTGTGAAATTCTTCATAGTGGGAATGGTGCAGAAATCATTTAGCTTGAGATGAGCACAGTCCCACTGGCAACAGGGGTTACAAATCGAAGGGAGCGTGATAGTTCCTGACATCGATGCGGAAGAATTGAGGTAATGGGTGTTGCGCTGTGCAACCATTGAATAGAACTCATTGAGTTCAAGGGTAGATAAGAGTTTGTCACCCAGGTCGTTCTCTGTTAATTTGACCTCAGGCAATTTTGAATGTACCCACGGTCTCACAATGTCTATACACCATTCATACCCATTGCCTACATCCATACACAATTTCCCGGTAGACAGTCGGATCCATGCGGTACCCGGAAGATGATAGAACTTCTCTCCAGTGGTTTCTTCCCAGTAAGAATCTGCAACCTTGAGGATAGTCAGCTGTATTGAAATCCCCACAGAATTTCGGAGCTCACATAGAAGTGCCGTGTCTGTCCATGGAGTAAAATCAGTGATGCAGCCTTTAGGAACACCGCGGATAACAAACAGTTTCATTTCTGAAATAGTATGAGGCCAAGGTGGATCCGGCATGCAATTTTTCGACTTGGGAAAATGGGATCATTTCTATGCGGATGAGAAATTGAAATTTTTTGTCTGAAGTAAACTCTTACCATCATGGTAGATCAGGGTGTTCATGCTGGCCGAACATCCAAGCCCGAAGAATTGTACCAAGTGAGGATGCCTGTAAAAGTTGTAAATTTATACAACAGCAAGTAGAACCATCTACCGAAATTGTTGGCCTCTGTGCGCTTCAACCATTCTCTACAATGGAGGAATATGTAAGTCAATGGCTATACATGGAGATTGTGACTCGCCTGCTCAAATTGGGCCTCATTATAAACAACCGCAGTCATTGGATCCTGACTACCGAAGATCCGTGCACGATAGATCCTCCGTGTTCCAACGACAGCCTTGATATGCCGGACTACAACTCCCGTCTTTTTGCGATGGACAGGGCGCCACTCGACTACATTATGCTTGTCAATCTCATCCAAGAGATTCAAATCACCCAATTTCACAACGCGGAAATCTGTGGGACCGTGAATGGGTTGGTAGCAGGGAATTGGGTGGTATCTCACCACCTCGAGGTTGTTCAACAGTGGTGCTGCTGACATTGAAAGTGCCACCCTGGATCGTGAAATCACGACAATTCTCGAGGGCAGAAACCCTGGGAAAATCAGCAATCCTCAGAGACTGAGACGTGTTTCCGTTCACACCTCGTTTCTTGAAATCCTGCAGCCATAGGGAGAGGGTGATTCTGGATTGAGGAGTGGCCACTGGATGAGGTGGGTGTCGGAAGGAAGAGAAAGAAAGCTGTGCATTTTGGATTTAACATCTCTTGCTGTGCGTGAGAAGTTACGGGCGTAATTCGGCCAGCGCTTGTCATTGAGAGCTGTTGAACAGGATCTATGTAGAATTCCGGGGCCATAGAGTTGCCCTTGCTTAATGCTTAAGCTGTTGCAGCTGTGCGTGATCATGAGAAGAGAAGCAGTTGAACTATTCTTCCAACACGCCGGAAGTATTTTGAAATCGATGTAATATGCCGCTGCAAGATTGATGTCTACTGCCTGTCCCGATTTTACATACCGATTCCCCAATAAACAGGCATGCAGCAGCACGAAGAGTGACCAAAGATAGGGCAGGATATCTGTGTCAGCGAGGAACGCAGATGAAGCCAGGGTGAAGGAAAAGTTCTATGCATCGAACCACGAGAAACCAGGAGCATGAGAACAGCCAGCCAGATTCAGAAGAAAATACCCCAAGAAAAGGTGAGAAGAGGGGAGAATTCTTGAATTGTAACATGTGGTAAGTGCAGGATCGCGGAGTCCTTGTTTGTTCTAAGCAAATATTCAAATATTTTTTGACGGGACGGCCAGACGGGCTAAGAATTGAGCACCCCTCCTCCTCATGTCATTTCCCTCATTGGATGCACGGATCTCTGAGTATTTTTGTGGAACAGTGCTCATGAGCGTCTGCATTCACAAGATGTATGGACATTGACAAAACCGACAGAAAACCGAAAATAAATTAAAAATAAGCATAGCGATCGACAGGCAGCGCCACCGCGGAGTAGTCATATCCAAGCCCCACACCCAACAAAGCTCCACTTCCGTTTCCTCGCCGCCCGCTCATCCTGGAGCAAGCAAACGAGTTCACCTCGCTTCCCTTCGCCGCCCGCCGCATTCGTCTCGGCTACTCTCGAATTGCGCATTCCCGGCCTACACCCGACCATAAATCGCGCAGGGACACGATGCTGCTGCGATGCAGATTGTACCCAGCCGCATGGGGTCGAGAGATACACAGTCGCTCATGTGATTGGGTATTACGGGCCCGCACGCATGCGCCCTGTCCGCCGTGACAACGTCTGCATGCTCAAGCCCACAAGCCAGCGCCCACAAGTAAACAAACTAAATCAGGAGGCGATCACACAAGCAGAGCTTTGTATGCTCCACCTCCTCGTGGGCCCGCTCCTCCTCGAGCACAGACCCGCATCCCACCGCGCACACAGCGACTCCAATCTCCGCACCGCCCGCGTACACACCTCCCGCCCAGTTCGGACTCGCGCCCTCCCCACCTCTCCCCGTGCGCATAGCAACAATCTGCAGGCTGACGACGCTGCTGCCACGCTAGCTCTGCGCTCCATCATACCGCCTGCTTCTTCCCCCGAGACGGACATTAAGCAGCATGCACATGCGCGCATGACGACCTGCCCACCGCACGCGGACAACGGGTACATCTCCGAGCCACTGCACCTACACCGTGGTCGCGCGAGCGAAGCGCGGCGTGCGGAGCCGGAGGTATCCGCACACACATTGTGGCCGACCCGCACCCACCGTGCACAAGCCATCCCCCGCAGACGAGCGTGCGCGTACCCGCCCGTGCCGCTGGTGCCTCGAATCCCGGCCGCGATAAAGGAAGGCCGGCGTCAAGGGCCCGCGGGCAGAACAAGAAACAGGAAAGGAAAAGATGGAAAGAAAAGGCAGAAGAACGCACCCCGCGCCCCCGTCGCTTCTCTTCCTCCCCCACCGATGTGCAGCCCGCCGCCACGCATCCCACCCAGCTCCTCCAGCACCTCGAGCGTATTCATTGCGATACCGCACTGGCGATGCGCGCGCGCGTGACATAGACGTGAGAGCGCGACGCGGACGACGAATGGTGATGATGCCCGGGAGCGACACCCGCACACAACGCCGATTTACATCGGACCTAGGAGCGAGTTTTTATCAGTGTGTGAGCGAGGGAAGGCAGGAAGGGGTTGGGATAGATAGTGGGAGGGTGGAGCGGGACAACGTAGAGAGTAGGTTGGAGGGAGGACCAAGCAGAGAAGTGGGGAAGGGATACGCAGGACAGTCCCAAAAAGGAAAGAGAGCAATGAAGGGCGTGGAGGCGTCAATGACGAGCATGCGGCGTGCGGCGTGCGGCGTGAATCATATCTGTCCCACGAAAAAGGTACCTCCATCGCCCATATCGCGCATAGAGGCGAGGACAGCGGGACAGACAAGTCCGCCCCACAGCTGCCCAAATGCGCGCATGTCCCCGGCAGCAAAGTCGGTGGTCATGTACGCAAGGAGGGCGAGCCTCATCTCCCGCCTGCCGATTTCTCCTCCCTCGCATTGCAACGCACGCCAGGCAGTCGTGGCTTGTGCTATGTACTGGGATGCGGATTGCCATGGTCATGGTACGCAGCTTCACGTGAAGGAAGGGGGAATGAGGGGAGAGGGGAGAGGAGGAAGGAGAGGAGGGGAGAATAGCATAATACTCACAAGTATCACGAATAGCTAAAGTCGCTCCGGCGATTCCCGACGCGCGATGTGCAAAAGAGTTTGGAGGCGAATTTAGGCGAAGGTACTGTGGAGGAAAGAAGCGCGTAAGCAGGCAGTCCGAAGAAGGAGAGTAGGAGGAGAAGGAATGGAGAGGAGGCAGATGCGCTGCATCGTGCGACAACGGGCAACGCGCTGTAGCTTGGTGTATACGACTCGAGGCACGAGAGGACGTCGTGCGCCCGTGTAGGACGTGGTCCCGCTTCATGTACGTTCTCTGCAGGCAGCCAAGCTGCTAGCTCCCGTGTGGCTCGCCACCACTCTGTAGCGAGGTACTGGACCCTGCGCACGGCCTTGTCCCCAGGCCTCGGGTCTGCGTTTGTGGCAGGTGGACGGCAGCGCCCCTCTGAGAAGCTACGCATCCACCATCTCGATGCACCATGCATCACGGGTATCGTCGCAGTCGTGGAAGTCAATCGGTGGATGGGCCGGGAATGCAGTAGAGGATGGGAGGGAAAAGAGAGAATATATGTATGCACGGCAGAAGCCGACGACTTGGAGGGATGCGGAGGTGGTGGATAGTCGGGGATGCGTCTCAAAAGGCGTATGTGCATGGCCGGAATCGAATTCTTTGGGGCTGAAGTTGTTTTGACTCCGAGTGGAGGGAGGAAGGAAGATGACGTGGGAGGCTGCTGGTAAATAGTGTCAAATTGTCGGGCCGTTGAACCACGCCAGCTGTGATCGGGTGATTTCGCCGATCTCATCTGTTCGCAACGTCCAGGGGCCAATTTCGCCGCCCCACTCCAAGTTTCTGCACAGCTCCAGAAACCGGCTTTCCATCCCTCAGGTGCAAACACTTGGCAAACACAGTACTGCGAGATGTTAGTATGGAATTTGGTCCGAGTCACCGCAGAAAGATTTGTGCAAGACTGTGCAAGACTGTCTCTATCCTTGCTCTATCCCTGGGTTGTCTCCCTGCTAAGAAAATTGCATAACCGCCAGTTGATTCTTGATAACAACGTCAAGCTGCTGGATTCAACGAGTTTTAACAGCCTCCCATCAGCAAACCCTGAGCCCACTCCATAGTACTACATAGTGCCGTGTAGTGTCTATAGTGGCCGTAGTGCAGGTCCGGGGTTATGGAGTACTCTGTAGTGCAAGGGGTTCTCTCTGTAGTACTATAGAGTGGGAGCTTGCAAGGTCAGAGAAAATCCAATTAGTGTTGCTCCTTGCAACTTTGTATTCATTTTTCTTACCTGTGATGATACCTATTGAACACAATTCAATTTCATGTTTTTTTGTGACTACATTACACTGTTCTGTTCAAATTGTAATTAAATTATTAAATTACAGCTGATCCTGAATGTAATGAGAATGATCGATTTTTTTTTGGCGCTCAACGCATAAGGAAATTCCTAAAATGGCAATTCTCGGCTCTCTCTTCGCTTCCATAAGTCTGCGCGTTTGGCCTCTCTTTCTTGCTTCCGTTATCCTCCGCTTCCCAGGATGAGTGGCCACGATTCTGTGCTAGATATTTCTGCCTCAGACGAAGACTTTGATGATGGTGGAATTGCAGACACGGATATAAACGGTCAAATCAAGCACATGGTAGCGCAAAACCCGGAGTGTGCGTATACCAAGCTCTACCTCGTCATTTTCATAACATAGGCCCACTTCTATAGTCTCAAAGCGGATGGTTATGAGTCCTCAGCTGATGAAGCAGAAAGAAAAGAAGCAGAGGGCGAACGCGAAACGCGAAGAGAAGAAGGCTGCCAAGGAAAACCTGAAGCGCAAGCGGGACGACTTCACCGATTATGACGACTCTGGAGCTGATTCCGACACTCTCAAGAACAGGAAGAAGGGCAAGAAAAAGGCCGAGCCTGACTCGGATGGAGAAGATTCACCCGTTGAAATCACGGGCTACATCCACGTCCTGAAACCTACTCCCACCACTGTTCCATCCCGATCCCGCACAAAGACTAAGTCCGAAGATACATATATAAAGCGCGGACCATTCCAGTTCTTGTCCAATTGTTCCTATGAATCGTTTGTCACTGCCATGTCCAAAATTCTCCCCTGTGCGCCAGGCTATATTGTGCTTGAGAAGACCGAATGGAAGCCTCAGACTCCCGCCAACCGCGCAAACCTACCTCTCGGCGGTGAAATTGGTTTTCGGGTTCTTCAAAAGCAGATAGGCGCGACGAAGGATCACATTGTGATTATCACAATGCCAGGGCCCCGAAAGCCGACGGAGGAAGCGCCGGTAAAGTGACTTTACTTATCGACACATCCATCAATCTAACAACTGTCAGTTCTGGCCGACCAATGACAACAATCCAAGCGCTTCCACGGCGGGACCTGATGCGGGACCATCCAACACCAAATGCGAATTCGATTTTGAAGAGCTGGAAGCAACGACGAGTACACAAGACTCGGTTGGGGAGCAAAAGGTATGTTTCTAACTCTTTGCACTGCCGCGCGAGCTCTGAATGCATGACCATAGATAACATTTGACCTCGCCGTAGCATCGCATATCGAGAAGTTGAAGGAGACTTGGCCGGAAAATGCGGAGGGGAAGCGGATATATACGGATGAGAGGACGGGGTTCCAGTGGGAGCTGACACCGATCCGATTGAATATCTGGGCTGCTCATATGGTGCGTGATACCCGACACGGATATTCCGGCATCTGATATGTGTCTTTCTCAGTCCCGCAGCGGCGCGACTCATAAACAAGCACCTCCTTCTACGCAATTTGATATCAAATACCGAATCAAAACGAAGACACTGGCTCCTGCCACTCCTCCTGCTCCTCCCGCTCCACCCCAACCCAATAATGTGCCGATTCCACCTCCTGCCTCGTCCTCTACCTCTGAAAGGCTTCTCGAAATGCTTGCTGTATCGCTCATGCTACAGCAGCAGCAACACCAGCAGCCATATCACCATCAGCAGCCGTTTCCTGGCCCAGCTCCACTGCCTGCTATGCTTCCTGCCACCACTGCTGCGCTTCCCGCAATAAATCCCAGTCCAGTTCCATCTGTGCCCTCGTCTCCGACCAAACTCGCTCATCGGCCCGTTTCTCTCGAAGAATTTTGCTTGCATTACGACATCATACAGCATCTAGATCGTCTTCAGAAGCTGGAATACGAACCTGGTAATAACGGGGTGACAACCCTTGGGCGGGAAGACTGGCAACAGTTTGCTGGGTTTTCGAAGCTAGCGTGGAATAAAGTCTTGGAGAAGCATCGGCTCTTCGTAGCAGATGTAAAATTGGGGTTGTGGACGTAACTTTCATCGCTACCTTACTGTTCTCGCTCGCTCTGCCATTGTTCTAGATCGTTTACTTCCCATACTTGTCCGCATATAATCACAGCAGAAAAAATGTAATTCATTGTACAATTATTCATCGGAGTCTCTAACAATGTAACCAGCATGATGAAACCATGCTCGAGCTTTCTCCGCGGTGATGCACGCCGTCGAATCAAGAAGAATGAGAATGGGGTCAGCGGCGGCTCTGATTGAATGAACATTTGCACGGAGGTGAGCTTTCCCTGTGACTAGTCAGTCCAAATCAAACAGAATTCCGAAAAACATACACGCGCTGAACGACTCCTCAATAGGGTTGAGGTCAGGTGAGTATGGAGGGAGGTAAATGAGCATGATGCCTAATCAAAACAAAAAGTCAGATGCAGTCGCAACAGGTACAATGAAACTACCTTGCGCATTCAAAGTCTCTTGAAGCGTGTCCGTGTGGTGGATCCGGCAGTTATCCATGATCAATACACTGTTGTCGTCCGGAAATGCACCCATTTCGGGTACCTGAAAAGATTAGCGTGATCAGAGACGACAAGCCTACAGGCTGAAATGAAGGAACACACCACATCCTCAACGATAAAATGAAAGAAATCAAAAGAGTCCAGTGACCCTTCCACCACACGTTGCGCGATGTACCCATCAATCCCCATTGCCGCCACCAATGTATACCGAATACCTCGAATGAAATAATCCTCGAAATCTGCCTCCATTCCAATAGGTGCGCGGCCATAACGGCGGGCAACGTCGTGCTCATTTTTGCTCGATTCATCAATGGTGACAAACTCGCGACCGGTCCCGGAGAAGTCGTGGCGAATTGTGTACAGAAAGTCGCGGCGGCGCTCGATGTCACGCTCGATGGCAATCTTGTGTAGTAGTTTTCTGGTAAGGCCTGTCCGCTCAAGGGTCTCCTGTAATGCCGAAATCGAAATCTGGATGTCGTGATGTATGGCGAGCCACCATTGGAGTTCCACGAGATAAGTGTCAGCGTGGCGTGTGTAGATCTCTTTGATAGCGGTCAACGCGGCGAGACCAATGATTCGGGGGCGGCCCATGATGGGTGAAGGAGGTGGGGTAACAGAACCGAACTCGTCAAAGAGCTGAGCCCAGCGATAGATACTGGCCTGCGAGACGAGAAGTGTCGAGCATATTGCTGACCGATCCCAGCCGAGTTCCCAGAGACGGAGAGCACATTCTTTGATATCTGGGCTAATTCTGCGATTGACCATGGATGTATCTGTCGTTGAATGTAGAGGACAAGCAGCGGAAAGACCGATGCAGAACAAGAACGTCGGAGGCAAGAAGTCGTGGGAGTTACCATTTTAGGAATTTCCTTATGCGTTGAGCGCCCAAAAAAAATCGATCATTCTCATTACATTCAGGATCAGCTGTAAATTAAATGGCTGCTGCTGGCCGGAATCGAACCCTCGACCTCGCGAGAATGGACAAAACACTTTGATAGACAAAATACACACTAGGGTCATTTCGGAAATAAAAATGTTTTGTGAGATCGGACAGCTCATGAGTTCGGGCCGCGGTCCGGACGTTTGCCACACACGGACAAACATCGCATCGTTTCACTCGCTTTCTGCTTCACTCCACCATGGGTAACCGCAGCATCCAAGATTCAGCTAAGACCATTGCGCTACGCCTTCTAGCCCGTGGTCGCGACACAAGGAAAGAAATTGCCGGCATTTGTGATTTCTCTGAACGGACTCTGAGTCGCGTAGTCCAACGGCATCGTGCGACGGGCAGTGTGGCCAAAGCGGCTGTTCTTGGGGCTGGACAACCACGCTTGCTGGACAACAAGGATGCCGCGTACCTCATTCGTCTCGCTAAGCATAGACCATCCATGTTTCTCGATGAATACCAGCACTTTCTCGACACACATCGGCATCTTCCCGTATCCATTGCTACTATTCATCGTACATTTGAACGTGCCGGACTCAAAGTCAAGCGGGTGCAGAAAATGGCCTCGGAACGTGATCCTATCCAGGAGGGCATCTTCCTGCATCGCATCTCGCAATATCCCGCTCACTATTTGGTCCCGCTCGATGAAACGTCGAAGGATGATCGCACATATGCGCGACTTTGGGGAAGATCGCCTGTTGGAGAACGTGTTGAGGAGTATAGTCCATTCGTTCGCAAGCGTCGGTTCACTGGTATTGCGGCGATGGGTTTGGATAAGGGCATCATTGCAGCACGGGTTATTGAAGGATCTTCAGACAGAGACACATTCATGGATTTTTTACGGAATGACTTGGTGAGTGTTATCCTTTTTCTTGGAAGCTTGTTTATATATCTCACAGCTACCTGTAATGAACCCATACCCAGGCCCACGAAGCGTGCTTCTCCTCGACAACGCGAGAATCCATCACTCACCCGAAATACGCGAACTTGTGGAATCATTCGGCAAGTCCTGAATATTGAATCTCAGGTTTCGAGTTGACTAACTCGCATGCCTTGCAACAGGCTGCCGTATCGAGTACCTGCCTCCTTATTCCCCACACTACAACCCCATTGAACAAGCCTTTTCGGCCATCAAGTCTCATCTCCGTCGCATCGGCCTCGGTGCCTTTCCTACATCTGCGGCATATTTTGAACTCTATTGCGCGTTGCAGATAATTACTCCAGAAATGACCTGGGGCTTCTTTAGACATTCAGGGCTCGTGTAATGTACCAAAAAAAACAACAATTGTATTTGACAGTATGCATTATGGATCACTTGCACTCCTACGCTTCTTTAAGTCCCATTTTCCATTGCGACTCGGCATACCGCACCGAAAGACGCTGTCCTATTCTCAGATATTTATCCAAATCAGAATCAGAAGAGAATGCAAGCAAATGAGGACCGGAGAGGTCCATGGCTCCCAGTGCATCCGCAATATCTGCGGAGAGTTTGAATGCATCACAGAATTCAGGAATCGTCATTGCGGTTGGTTTCAATGGGGAAGCATATCTGGCGGCTCGGGCTGGGGATCGAGGGGGCGTAGAAGCGGTAGCAGCAGGTGGGAAAGTACGCGAAGACATGCGAGATGAAGCGGCCATGAGAGGCTCAAAGAGGGCAGCAAAACCAGAGAAGTCGTTATTGATGGTAACAGAAGACGATGGGGCGGGCTTATTAACCAATTTGCGACAAGCGGCGAGCATAGCAATATCATCAATTTCGTCCTGTTCTGGAGCATTGGAAACGGGCCAAAACATCTTCTCGACATCGGGTCCTGGCGGCTTTGTCGTGTCGACATCCGGGGCTTTCGCCAACTGAAAATTTGTCAGCTAAGTAGATTACAGTTCATAGACTCTACACTTACAATCGCTGCCGCCCAAGTGGATAGGTGGATTGGTGTGAGTCTGATATGGGTTGCTGTTGGGTTTCCAATGAAACAAGTACGGGAGGTGCACGCCCTGTCGGAGCAATGATGCGCAGTCTTCAGCTGGATGATGATTTCAGCAATTTCTTCTTCTTCTGTAGTGGCCTAGATTATCGTCAGTAAGTGGATGTAGATCAAGGCATGGTATACGTACTTGGCGTTTCTTGCCCTTCTTCTGAGAATCCTGTTCATCGTTAACCTGATCTTCGGCAGCATTGTCAGACTGGTGATTTATCAGAAAGTGATTACGGAGATCACGGTGTTCACTTGCCGACTCCGTTATCTCCAGTATAACATCAGGATTGCCTTTCTTTGTTGCTTCCCCAACCAACTCATCATAGTGATCCACACTCGTGAGTTGCATATTCTTTAGTGGTGAGCGACCGGGAATCGAATATTTGACAGAGAAAGCGGTGGTACGGAGCTCCCTGGCAACAACTTTGTACTTTAGGGACTGAGGGTCACGACCAACAGCAATGATTGCCGCTTCAAGGACATCGGCAATGGACGCGCCCTCGTGCACGAAGGTGGTGGATTTGAGCTTCTCGGCGCGTGCATTTCGTCGGCGCTTCTCACCAGCCTTGACAGGAGGGAGGATTGGTTGAAAGGTTATCACGTATTTGATTCCTTTTCCATCATTATACTCAGATGCTATGCGATGAAAATGTTCAGCCATCACTGCAAGAGATGGAGAGATGATGTGACCTGGATTGTCATCGCGCTCGCGATGATTGTTGTATTGTTCCAGCTCCCGTTCAATACTCGAGTCACGCCGCATCCCACCGTCGTCGCGGTCATCAGAGCCTTCATAATCATCGCCTGAGAAAGACATGAGGGCGCTGTGGTAGTGGAAGCGAGAAAGACGCGATGTTTGTCCATGTGTGGCAAACGTCCGGACCGCGGCCCGAACTCATGAGCTGTCCGATCTCACAAAACATTTTTATTTCCGAAATGACATTACATTTGAAAATTGCAATAAACCATGAATCTGCTGACTGTAATGAAAGCAGGGGGTAATGTGCTATATATCTAAAAATAGACCAAAAAATGAAAGTTATAGAGCTCGATGAGCACTACAAGACTTGTCTAAGGCCATTTTGCATAAAACTCCTTTGTTAAGGCACAAAACACAAAATACTTTCCGAGAGCCAGCGGTTTTGAGATTTTCAACCCCCTGAAAAAGGCCTAAACATGCAAGAACATCATTTGTAACTTTTGAGATGTCATCAGTACTAACACTAGGGACTGTCCCAAATGCATCCTGAAGATTATTTTTTGATCAGAAGATACAGAGCACTATGCAGAGATAGCCAGACACTCTATAGCACCACAGAGCTCAGGCCCAGTACTACAGCGCACTATGGCCACTACAGCAGTAATAGGTTTCACTACAGGCACTACAGCAGTAGTAGGTTTCACTACAGAACACTACAAGCCACTACAGCAAAAATCAGGGTTTGCTGATGCCTGCGAAATATTACCCAGATCACACCGAACGCATCTCTGCCCAAATAGCGTGGTCTCCAACAGAATTTCATCGAATGGACGAACTTCTGGTTTATGGTACAGCCTCTTAATTATGGTGGATGTGTCCGCCTTGCGACTATGAATAGCGACGTATGAGAATACTCTGGTTCATCATTTAATCGCCAGAATTTTGAACAGGAAATGCCCATCGGTTCAACACGGGAGCGTGTTGTGTTTCGAAGATTTTCTTAATATCTGATTGAATTGCTGAGCTGGGGTCCCAGAAAAAATGCCCTGGAAAACTGATGCAACACACACTGAGACTGTTCATCTCCTCTCTACATCACCAGTATCAACGTAACCCATTTCATATCCCATTTCCGTGAGAATAATGATCGTTTTCTTCGATGAACTGACGACTTTCTTGCTGCGGGAATTTTTTGGGAAGGTCAACAATCCAACCGGATTTTCCGAAGCGTGCAAAATAACAACATGTAGAAATTTCGGTTCCAAATCTGGCTTGGAACTTGGTCTTCTCGTCGCCTGATCTGGAGTGCGCTGTCCCGTGGCTGTAGAACTGTTCGGGACTATTTTACCGTCCGGTGTTGACAATATTAATGTGTTTGAATTCTAATTTTTGACACCTTCCTGCTCGTAAATGTCTGCTTCCAGATGTCAAAGGACCGCAGCCACAAAACATCATGCACACCGTTCCCTCCGAGATTATTTAATCCCCGCACACCTCCCTCTTCCAAATTCAAATGCTACTCACCGACTGACATATCCTCCATCGGCAACCTTGCACCACTAACTCACTTTCAATCTGTCTACATACTTGAGATTCTCGGACTCAAAGTCATTGCCTAAGGGCATGCATCTATTTATTCGTCGCTTTCAAGGGTCTGCTGCTCTCTGCCATGGTCAATATGCATGCTCTGGTTATAGAATAGATGGTCTTCTTTCATGTATGCACCCAACCTCTGTTATATTGCAGTGCGACAACTACCGACATATTGAGTGCACTATGCCCTCGTGATTCCTGAACTGCAAAATTTTAAACAGTTAAACGTATGAGTGCGCCGCTGCACGCAGTTCACCTGTAACACAGAGTTAGAATGCTTGCCGTGGAAGTGTGCACAAAAAAAAAACACCTCATCTAGATTGCGCGAGCAGAAAATCCTGGCAACACAAGATTTCGATGGCCCTATTGCCATACGTGCTTTAGCATATAGAATCCTGTTTCCAAACTCATCTGGGCAGGTGGACATGTTACGAGATTCGAACCATACACAAACTGGAACTGGACAAAGTTGAAATTCAGATTCTCACTAGCCACATGTTTGGGATTATGAGAAACAAGAACACAGTTTGTTAACTACACAGTTGTTCAGAAGTATTCATGTGGCAGGCAGAGTATGTAAACTCAGCAGAGTCCAAGGGAGTAATATATCCTATCCTCAACCACAACATCTGAGCCATCCATTGAGCTCTCCCCCGCGAGCTGGAACAGTCATCAGCAAGTATGTAGCAATATTAGAGGAGCAGAAGCTTACTCCTGGAATGGATTTCTTCATTTCTTCGATATCTATCAGAGGATAGCCCATGGCGATGGCAACATCCTGGGTGTACGGATCAAACCCTTTTGCAATGTGAAAGTCACGGATCATATCATAGTCGTGCTCGTCCCACTTCCCTCCCCACAGATTTGTCGAAAATTCAACAGTAGGCAGGCCAAAGTCCTCTGCCACGTCGTGAGTTAACTGGTTGAGCCCTGCAGGATCAAAGGCCCAGTAGTATCTCTCGGTATCCGGGGGGTTGGTGACAGTGATCAGATTACCCACAACCTCCACCTGTGGGGGAAACAGGAAGAGATACACTTTGTCTGTGGGTGCATCTGCCATGGAGGTTCCTCGCAAGGTCAAGTCTAGATCAGTCCTCAAGGTGTAGTAGAAAGAAATTTCGGTGACGAGCTCAGTTGCATCTACGATGCGAGAAGAAAAAAATTAGCCAATGGTCTTGTGGGTTGTGTTCAAAGGGACCCACTGAAGGCTCCTTGGAGGTTATTACGAACATAGTGCTGCTGAGAAAGCAACCATTTTATTGGTGCGGTGTTCTTCAATCCTACGGCGATTGAGAACAGACATGAGTGACACTCTGGATAATCAACTCTACAGAACAATTATTCAAAAATGACGGTGCAAAGCAACCATAAGCGCACCGTGTCCATCCAGTTGGCAGGACCTCCTGAGGTAAATCACTTGTGTACCATGGGTGAATATATAAGTCATCAAGTGTGAGATGCATTTCTGTGGGAATTGCGTGACAGTCATTTGGCTTGGAATGAGCTTGGTCCCAGTGGGGGTTATAAATCGAAGGTAGTATGATGGTTCCCGGGGTTGATGATGAAAATTTGGGGAAACTGAGCTTGCTGTGTGCAAGCAGGGAATAGAATTCATCGAGTCCAAGGGTAGGTAAGAGTTTGTCACCCAGGTCATTCTCTGTTAATTTGACCTCAGACAATTCGGAAAGTGGCCCTGGCACAGTTTGGATGCTGGATGCGATCGATTCATACCCATCACCCACATCCATGCACAATTTTCCGGTAGACAGTCGGATCCATGCAGTACCTGGAAGATGATAGAAGTTGTCTCCAGTGGTTTCTTCCCAGTAAGAATCTGCAGTCTTGATGATGGTCAGCTGTATTGAAATGCCCTCAGATTTTCGGAGCTCACATCGAAGTGCCGTGACTGTACATGAAAAAAATCAGTGATGCAGGCTTTAGGAATACTGCGGATAACAAACAGTTTCATGTCTGAAATAGTACGAGGCCAAGGTGGATTTAGCATGCAATTTTTCGACTTGGGAAAATGGTATCATTTCTATGCGGATGAGAAACTGAAATTTTTGGTCTGAGGTAAACTCTTACCATTGTGGTAGATCAGTGCGTTCACGCTGGCCGAACATCCAAGCCCGAAGAATTGTGCCAAGTGAGGATGCCTGTAAAAGTTGTAAATTTACACAACGGCAAGTAGAACCATCTACCGAAATTGTTGGCCTCTGTGCGCATCAGCCATTCGCTACAGAGGAATATGTAAGTCGCTGGTTATACATGGAGATGGTGGCTCACCTGCTCAAATTGGGCATCATTATAAACAACCGCCGTCATTGGATCCTGGCTCCCGAAGATACGTGCACGATAGACCCTCCGAGCTCCAACAACAACTTTGAGATACCGGACAAATACTCCCGTCCTTTTGCGGTGGATAGGGCGCCACTCGACTACATTATGTCTGCCGATTTCATCCAACAGATTCAAATGACCCAATTTCACAACGCGGAAATCTGTTGGACCGTGAATGGGTTGGTAAGAGGGGATTGGAAGATATCTCACCGCCTTGAGGTTGTTCCATAGTGGTGCTGACATTGAAAGTGCCACCCTGGATCGTAAAGTCGCGACAATTCTCAAGGGCCGAGACCCTGGGAACATCAGTACTGTTCAGGAGATGAGAAACGATTCGCTTCGCACCTTGTTTCTTGAAATCCTGTGGGCATAGGAAGAGTGGGTTTCCGGATTGACAAGTGGCTACTGGATGAGATGGGTGTCGGAAGGAAGAAAAGAAAGCTGTGCATTTTGGATTTAACATCTCTTGCTGTGCGTGAGAAATTGCGGACGTAATTCGGCCAGCGCTTGTCGTTGAAAGCTGTTGAACAGCATCTACGTAGAATTCCAGGGCCACAGAGTTGCCCTTGCTTTAATGCTTAAGCTGTTACAGCTGTGCGTGATCATAAGAGAAGCAGTTGAACTATTCTTCCAACACGCCGGAAGTATTTTGAAATCGATGTAATATGCCGCTGCAAGATTGATGTCTACTGCCTGTCCCGATTCTACATACCGACTCCCTAATAAATAGGTACGCAGCAGCACGAAGAGTGACCAAAGATAGGGCAGGATATCTGTGTCAGCGAGGAGCGCAGATGAAGCCAGGGTGAAGGAAAAGTTCTATGGATCGAAGCACGGGAAACAAGGAGCATGAGAACAGCCAGAGCCCAAAGGAAATGTCCAAGCAAAGGAGATGAGAAGAGGGGAGGTTTCTTGAATTGTGACATGTGGTATGTGCAAAATCGCGGAGACATTTCTCTTTTGGATGCACGGATATCTAAGGATTTTGGTGGACACAGTTCGCATGAGTGTCTACATTCAGATGTATGAACACCAACAAAACCCGAAGGAAAACAGAAAATAAAATAAATAAGTAAGTGATCGTACAGACACCGACAAAACCACTCCATCCAGGCACGAAGGAACACATAAAATAAAATAGATAAGCAAGTGATCAGAGCGGCCGTATCTAAGACTTACACCCGACAGAGCTCCACCTCCATCTCCCTGCGCTCCCGTTCACCCTGCGGCACAAGCACACTTCCATCTCTGCGCCGCCCACCGCATTCGTCTCCGCGTGAAACAGTAACTCCCACCTTCACTCAAAATCGCACACTCGCCTCCACCCGACCACACATTCCGCAGCGAAACGCTGCTGGTGTCCAGCTGCGTTCTCTCGAGCCAATGGCTGCATTGGGAGAGAGATACGCAATCGTTCATATGATTGGGTATTACGGGCCCGCATGCATGCGCCCTCCGCCATGAAAACGCCTGCATGCTTGAGCCCACAAGCCGCCGCCGGTTCCCGTAAGTAAAAAAATAAATCAGGAAGCTATCATACAGGCACCACCTCCCCGCGGTCCTGCTCCTCCTCGAGCACACACACCCGCATTCCACCGCGCACACAGCGACTCCAATCTCCGCACCACCTGCGTGCACACCTCCCGCCCCGCTCGGACTCGTGCCCTCCCCACCTCCGCCCATGCGCACAGTGACAATCTGCAGGCTGACGACTCGGACGCTGCTGCCACGGAATGCTAGCTCTGCGCCCCCATCGTACCCGCCCGCTCCGTCCGGCCTTCCCCAGGCAGATATTAAGCAGCATGCGTATGCGCGCAGCACGACCTGCGCACCGCACGCGGCGAAAGGGGTATGTCTCCGAGCCACTGTACTCGCACCGCGGTAGCCCGAGCGAAGCGCGGCGTGCGGAGCCAGAGGCATCCGCACACATGGTGACTGCCAGTCCGCATCCTCAGCGCAAGCACCCCGCACAAGCCATCCCCGCGGACGAGCACGCGCAGACCCGCCCGTGCCGCTCGCGCCTCGAATCCCGGATCCGAGGAAGGAGGGCTGCCGTGAAGGGCCCGGGTAAACAACGAACAGGAAAGGAAAAGGAGGAAACAAAATGCAGAAGGAGAACATACCCGCGCCGTGTCCCTTCTCTTCCTCCCCACCGATGTGCAGCCCGCATCTGCGCATCCCACCCACCCTGAGCAGCTCCTCCAGCACTTCAAGCGTATTCGTTGCGATACCCGCGATGGCGATGCACAGAGCGTGACGCAGACACGAGAGCGCGACACGGATGGCGAATGGTGACAATGCCCGCGAACGATACCCGCACACGACGCCGATCTACATCGGACCTAGGAACGAGTTTTGGTCAGTGCGTGAGCGAGGGAAAACGGGGAGTGGGGAGGGATAGATAGTGGGAGGGCGGAGCGGGACGACGTAGATGGTGAGTTGGAGGATTCAGCAGGGAAGCGAGATGATAGGATACGCAGGACAGTCCCAAAAAGGAAAGAGCAGCGAAAAGCGCGGAGGCGTCAATGACGGGCCTGCAGCGTGCAGCGTGCAGAGCCATTTGTACATATCCCATGGAAAAGGTACCCGCGTCGCCCACATCGCACGCACAGAGGCGAGGACGGCGGGGACATTCAAGTCCGCCCCACAGCTTCCCAAACGCGCGCGCGTCTTCCCTCGCAAAGCCGGTGCTCACGCACACAAGGAAGGCAAGCCTTATCGCCCCGCCCGCTGATTCCTCCTCCCCTGGCAATGGGATCCAGCAATGCACGTCAGGCGGTGGCCCGTGCGCTGGGGATGCGGATTGCCATGGTCATCGCACCCAGTTTCACGCGAAGGAAGGTGGAGCGAGGGGAGAGGGAAAAGGAGGAAGGAGAGGAGGGGGAGAATAGCATGATACTCACAAGTATCGCGCATAGCTGAAGTTGCTCCGGCGATTCCCGACGCGCGGTGTGCAAAGGAGTTACGTTGGGGATGAATTTAGGTGAAGGTGCTGTGGAGGAAAAAAGCGTGTAAGCGGCCGGTCCGGAGAAGGAGAGTAAGAAGAGGAGCAGGATGAATGGAGAGGAGACAGATGCGCTTCACCGCGCCAGAACAGACAATGCGCTATGTACAGCAACGGAAGGACGACGTGCACCGTGTAGGATGGGGTCCCGCATCGTGCACATTATCCGCATGCAGCCGAGGGCCCACTTCCCGCGATTGCAGTGACACCCTGCCCGCAGCGAGGTCCTTGACCCGCACCAGCTTGTCCCAAATCCTGACGTGCGCGGTAATCAGGTGGATGGCAGCGCACCTCTGAGAAGCCCCGCATCTGCCATCTCGATGCAGTGCACCATGCATCAAGGATATCGTCGTAGTCGCGGAAATGGATCGGGAATGCAATAGAGATGTGAGGGAGAAGAGAATATACGCACTGCAGAAGCCCATGACTTGGAGGGACGCGTAGGTCGTGGATGCATTACCATATCATTGTGGTGTCATGCTGTGGGCAGGGTGGTCAACACGACGTAAGGAAAAATGAGGGCCAAGAAACGATACTTTTTGGAAAGCAGTCGACGGGTTTTCAATAAAAAGGTGGAGCCGAATGATCGATGAATCTAGAGCTAACTTTAAGGGTCTGTCTCAAAAAGTGTATATGCATGGCCAGAATCGAATTCATTTGGGCTGAGGTTGTTTGGACTCTGAGTGGAGGGAGGAAGGGAAATGACGTTGGAGGCTGCTGGTAAACAGTGTCAAGCTGTCGGGCCGTTGAACCCGCCGGCTGTGATCGGGTGATTTCACCGATCTCATCTGCTGTCCTCTTCAGCATGAACGTCCAGGGCCCAATTTCGCCGCCCCACTCCAATTTTCCGCACAGCCTCAGAAATCGGCTTTCTATCCCTCAGGTGCAAACACACTACTGCAAGATGTTAGTACCATATCGAGTCACCGCAGCAAGATTCAAGGCAAGATTTGTGCAAGAGCGTCTCTATCCCATCCCTGGGTTGTCTGCTTGCTAAAAAAAATTCCATAACCGCCAGTTGATCCTTGGGAACAGCGTCAAGCTGCTGGATTCAATGAGCTTTGACTGATTCCTGGCGTTATATCACCGAGTCACACTGTGGAACACATCTCTGCCCAAATGCGTAGTCTCCAACAGAATTTCATCGAACTGACGAACTTGTGACGAACCTCTGGTTTACGGTATAGGCTTTTCATTAGTATGGTGGAAGCGTCCACCTTGCAGCTACAAATATCGAGGTATGGGAATAATCTTGTTCATAACTTCATCGCCAGAATTTTGAAAACCAAATGCCTCTCAATTCAAAACAGGCGGGTGTTGCGTTTCGAGGAATTTCCCAATATCTGGGTGAATAGCCGAGCTCGGGGCCAGAGAAATGACCCTGCTCGAACTCTTCATCTCCTCTCTATGTCACCAGTACCAACATAACCAACCCATTTCATGTCCCAGGTCCGTAATAATAATGGACATTTTTTTCGATGAACTGACAACTTTCTCACTTCAGGGAGTTTTTGGGAAGGTCTACAACACGACCACATTTTCCGAACAGTGCAAAATAAAAACATGTAGAAATTTCGATTCCAAATCTGTCTTGAACCTTGTCCTTCTCGTCGCCTGATCTTGAGGGTACTGTCCCTTGGCCTGCTAGGACTGTGGTGGAGTCCGGTATTGACAATGTACTTGTGTTCTAGGTTTTCGTACTTGACCCCGGCTTCGTCTTCGGAAATCTTGCTTCCAGATTTCAAAGGGACCGCAGCCACATAACATCATGTACAGCCCGTTTCGTCCGGGCTGATTTAATCCCCACACACCTCCCTCTTCCAAAATCAAATGCTACCCACCCAATGGCATATCCTCCATCAGTGACCTCGCACCACTAACTCACTTTAATTCTGCCCATATGCTTGAGATTCTCGGTCTCCGAGTGGAAGCCATTTACTCATTGCGTTCAATGGTCTGCTGCTCTCTGCCGCAGTCAATACACATGCGCTGGTTTCAACATAGATGGCCTCAGTGCATGCATGCACCCAACCTCTGTCATATCGCGGTGCAACAGCCACCGACATGTTGCGTGCACTGTGCTGTCGTGAATCCTGAACTATGAATCTGAACCTCAAATTTGGGAATGAAGGCTCAGTTAAATGTGTGTCGCTGCACGCAGTCGGCCTGTGACACGGAGTTAGAATGCTTGCTGTGGAAGTGTGAACAAAAGACCTCGTCTAGATTGCGCAAGCAGAAAATTCTGGCAACAGAAGATTTGCATGGTCCTATTGCTATGTGTATGTGATTTAACATATAGAATCCTGTTTCTAAACTCATCTGGGCAGGTGGACATGTTATGAGATTCGAACCATACACGAAGTTGAATCTACACGGACTGGAACTCGGGCAGTAAACAAGGTTGAAATTCAGATTCTCAGTAGCAACATGTTTAGGATTATGAGAAACAAGAGCGCAGTTCGTTAAGTCCACAATTGGGAAATAGGTATCAACTCTATACTCAGCAGAGCCCAAGGGAGTAATATATACCATCGTCAACCTTGGTATCTGAGCAATCCATTGAACTCTGATCTGTGAACTGGAACGGTCATCAGCAAGTATGTAGCAATATTAGAGGAGTGGAAGCTTACTCCTGGGATGAATTTCTTCATTTCTTCGATATCTATTAGAGGATAACCGACGGCGATGGCAGCATCTTGGCTGTAGGGATCAAACCCTTTTGCAACGTGAAAGTCACGGATCATATCATAGTCACTCTCCTCCCATCTCATTCCCATCAGAGCTATCGAAAATTCGATGGTAGGCAGCCCAATGTCCTCCACCGTTTCGTGAGTTAATCGGTTGAGCCCATCAGGGTCGAAGGCCCAGTAGTATTTCTTGGTATCCGAGGGGTTGGTGACAGTCAACAGATTATCCACGACCTCCACCTGTGGGGGAAACAGGAAGAGATACACTTTATCCATGGGCGCATCTGCCATGAAGGTTCCTCGCAAGGTAAAGTCCAGATCAGTCTTCAAGGTGCAGTCGAAATCAATTCCGGTGACGAGCTCAGTTGGATCTACGATGTCAGGAGAAAAGGTTAACCAATGATCTTGTGGGTTGTGTTCAAAGGGACCCACTGAAGGCTCCTTGGAGGTGATTACGAACATAGTGGTTCTGAGAAAGCCACCATGTCAGTGGCGCAGTGTTGTCCTTCAATAGCACGTTGATCCAGAACACACATGAGTGACACTCTGCATAATCAACCCTACAGAACAATTATTCGAAAATGACGGTGCAAAGCAACCATAAGCGCACCGTGTCCATCCAGTTGGCAGGACCTCCAAAGGCAGTGAACCATGCGTGCACCATGATTGAATATATAAATCATCGGGTGTGAAATTCTTCATAATGGGAATGGTGCAGAAATCATTTAGCTTGAGATGAGCACAGTCCCACTGGCAACAGGGGTTACAAATCGAAGGGAGCGTGATAGTTCCTGACATCGATGCGGAAGAATTGAGGTAATGGGTGTTGCGCTGTGCAACCATTGAATAGAACTCATTGAGTTCAAGGGTAGATAAGAGTTTGTCACCCAGGTCGTTCTCTGTTAATTTGACCTCAGGCAATTTTGAATGTACCCACGGTCTCACAATGTCTATACACCATTCATACCCATTGCTGACATCCATGCACAATTTTCCAGTGGACAGTCTGATCCATGCGGTACCTGGAAGACGAAAGAAGTCCTTTCCAGTGGTTTCTACCCAGTAAGAATTTGCAGCCTTCATGATGGTCAGCTGTATTGAAATGCCCTTAGATTTTCGGAGCTCACATAGAAGTGTTGTGCCTTTGCAAGAAGTAAAATCAATGATGCAGGCTTTAGGAACACCGCGGATAACAAACAGTTTCATTTCTGAAATAGTATGAGGCCAAGGCGGATCCAGCATGCAATTTTTCGACTTGGGAAAATGGTATCATTTCTGTGCAGATGAGAAATAGAAATTTTTGATCTGAGGTAAACTCTACCATCGTGGTAGATCAGTGCGTTCACGCTGGCCGAACATCCAAGCCCGAAGAATTGTGCCAAGTGAGGATGCCTGTAAAAGTTGTAAATTTACACAACAGCAAGTAGAACCATCTACCGAAATTGTTGGCCTCTGTGCGCTTCAACCATTCTCTACGATGGAGGAATATGTAAGTCAATGGCTATACATGGAGATTGTGACTCGCCTGCTCAAATTGGGCCTCATTATAAACAACCGCAGTCATTGGATCCTGACTACCGAAGATCCGTGCACGATAGATCCTCCGTGTTCCAACGACAGCCTTGATATGCCGGACTACAACTCCCGTCTTTTTGCGATGGACAGGGCGCCACTCGACTACATTATGCTTGTCAATCTCATCCAAGAGATTCAAATCACCCAATTTCACAACGCGGAAATCTGTGGGACCGTGAATGGGTTGGTAGCAGGGAATTGGGTGGTATCTCACCGCCTCGAGGTTGTTCAACAGTGGTGCTGCTGACATTGAAAGTCCCACCCTGGATCGTGAAATCACGACAATTCTCGAGGGCAGAAACCCTGGGAAAATCAGCAATCCTCAGAGACTGAGACGTGTTTCCGTTCACACCTCGTTTCTTGAAATCCTGCAGCCATAGGGAGAGGGTGATTCTGGATTGAGGAGTGGCCACTGGATGAGGTGGGTGTCGGAAGGAAGAGAAAGAAAGCTGTGCATTTTGGATTTAACATCTCTTGCTGTGCGTGAGAAGTTACGGGCGTAATTCGGCTAGCGCTTGTCATTGAGAGCTGTTGAACAGGATCTATGTAGAATTCCGGGGCCACAGAGTTGCCCTTGCTTTACTTAATGCTTAAGCTGTTGCAGCTGTGCGTGATCATGACAAGAGAAGCAGTTGAACTATTCTTCCAACACGCCTGAAGTATTCTGAAATCGATATAATATGCCGCTGCAAGATTGATGTCTACTGCCTGTCCCGATTTCACATACCGACTCCCCAATATACAGGCATGCAGCAGCACCAAGAGTGACCAAAGATAGGGAAGGATATCTGCGTCAGCGGGGTGCGCCTTGTCTGCGCAGATGAAGCCATTGTCAAGAATAGTTCCATCCAGTGAACCGAAAACCAAGGAGAACAGCCAGCCAGATTCAGAAGAAAATAACCAAGAAAAGGGGGGGAGGATTTTTGAATTGCAAGTGAGGTAAGTTCAGGATCGCGGAGTCCTTGTTTGTTCTGAGCAAATATTCAATTATATTTCGACGGGACGGGCAGACGGGCTAAGAATTGAGCACCCCTCATGCCATTTCCCTTTTTGGATGTACGAATATCTGAATATTTTTGCGGACACAGTTTTCATGAGCGTCTGCATTCAGAATATGTATAGACACTGACAAAACCAGCCCATCCGGACACGAAGGAAAACAGAAAATAAAATAAAAAATAGGCAAAGTGATCGTACAGCCGTATACAAGACTCGCATCCAGCTCCCCCTCCATCTCCCTGCGCTCCCTGGGGCATAATCACACATGTTCGCCTCCCTTCCCTTCGCCGCCCGCCGCATTAGTCTCGGCGAGTCTCGAAACCACGCACTCTCCGCCTCCACCCAACCACACATTGCGCAGAGACACAATGCTACTAGCTATCCAGCTGCGACGCACATTGTAGCCACCCCCGCTTCAAGCCTCGAGCCAACGGTTGCATGAGGGAGAAAAAATCACAATCTTTCATGCGATTGAGTATTACAGCCCCGTAGGTATGCGTCTGCGTGCTCGAGCTCACAAGCCGCCGCCAGCGCCCGTAAAGAAACAAACTAAATCAGGAGGCGATCGCACAGGCAGAGCTTTGTGCGCTCCATCTCCTTGCGGTCCCGCCCCTCCCTCGCATTCCACCGCGCGCACAGCGGCTCCTTTCTCCACACCGCCCGCGTGCACATCTCCCGCCCCGCTCGGATTTGCGCCTTCCCGGCCTCCACCCGTGCGCACAGCGACAATCTGCAGGCTGGCAGCGCTGCCACGGAAAGCCAGTGCTGCGCCCCCATTGTACCCGCCCGCTCCCTGTCCGGCCTCTCGCCAGAAAGACATGAAGTAGCATGCGGATGCGCGCATCACGACCTGTGCCCCGCACGCGGGGACAACGGGTACGTCTCCGAGCCACTTCACTCGCACCGCGGTAGCCGAGCGAAGCCCGGCGTGTGGAGGTATGCTAACACACATTGTGGGCGCCAACCAGCATCCTCAGCGCAAGCATGCGCACAAGTCATTCCCTGCGGACGAGCGCGCGCAGACCCGCCCGTGCCGCTCGCGCCACGAATTCTGGATGCGAGAAAGGAAGGCCGCCGTCTGTCAAGGGCCCGCGTGCAGAATAGGGAACAAGAAAAGAAAAGGAAGGAACAAAAGGCAGAAGCAGAGCGCACCCCGTGCTGTCGTCGCTTCTCTTCCTTCTCCACCGATGCGCAGCCCGTACTCGGACATCCCACCCACCTCGAGCAGCTACAGCACCTCAAGCGCACAAGCGCATAGATTGCGAAATGTACCCGCGATGGCGATGCGCACGCGCGCCATGCAGACGAGAGGGCGACACGGACGGCGAGTGGTGACATTGCCGCCGATGTAGCGGACCTAGGAGCGAGTTTTGTCAGTGTGTGAGCGAGGGAAGGCAGGGAGCGGGAGGTGTAGATAGTGGGAGGGTGGAGCGAGAGGACGTAGTGGGTTGGAGGGAGGATCAAGCAGAAAAGTGGAGGAGAGAATACGCAGGACAGTCCAAAAAAGGAAATAGAGCAGCGAAGAGCGGGGAGGCGTTAATGACGAGCGTGCAGCGTGCAGTGTGCAGCACCATTCAAATACATCCCACGGAAAAGGTACGCACGTCGCCCGCATCGCACGCACAGAGGCGAGTATGGCATCCAAGTCTGCCCCACATGCACAGCTGCCCAAACGCGCGTGCGTAAAGTCGCTGGTCAAGGATACAAGGAGGCGAGCATCATCCCCTGCCTGCGCGACTCCTCCTCCCTGGCATTGGGATCCAGCTGCACGTCAGGCAGTCGTGGCTCGTGCTATGCGCTGGGGATGCGGATTGTCATGATCATCGCACGCGGCTCCGTGTGAAGGAAGGTGGAGCGAGGGGAGAGGGAGAAGGAGGAAGGAGAGGAGATGGAGAATACGCACGATATGCCCAGGTATCACGAATAGCTAAAGTTGCTCCGGCGATTCCCGACGCGCGACGTGCGAAAGCGTTAATTTTGAGGTGAATTTAGGCGAAGGTGCTGTGGAGGAAAGAAGCGCGTAAGCAGGCGGTCCAGAGAGGGAGATTAAGCAGAGGAGAAACAAACTGGATGGAGAAGGGGCAGATGCGCTGCATCGCGCGACAACGGGCGCTGCAGCTTGGTATACGACTCGAGGCACGAGAGGACGATGTGCACCCGTGTAGGATGGGGTCCCGCTTCATGCACATTCTCCGCACGCAGCCGAGGTCCCACTTCCTGCGCATGCACTGGCACCCTGCCTGCAGCGAGGTCCTTGACCCGCACCAGCTTGTCCCAGATCCTCTGGCGTGTGCGCATTTCAGGTGGATGGCAGCACCCTTCTGAGAAGCCGCGCCTGCGTATCCACCATCTCGATGCACCATGCATCATGTATATCGTCGCAGCTGAGGAAGTGGATCGGTAGATGGACCGGAATGGAATAGAGGATGGGAGGGAAAAGAGAGAATATATGTACGCACCGCAGAAGCCGACGACTTGGAGGGATGCGGAGGTGGTGGATAGTCGGGGATGCGTCTCAAAAGGCGTATACCCATGGCCGGAATCGAATTCTCTCGGGCTGAAGTTGTTTGGACTCCAAGTGGAGGGAGGAACGAAGATGACGTGGGAGGCTGCTTGTAAACAGTGTCAAATTGTCGGGCCGTTGAACCCGCCGGCTGTGATCGGGTGATTTCGCCGATCTCATCTGCTGTCCTCTTCAGCATGAACGTTCAGGGCCAATTTCGCCGCCCCACTTCCAAGTTTTCACACAGTTCCAAAAACCGGCTTTCTTCCTTCAGGCTCAAACAAAGTGCTGCAATATGTTAGCCTGTACGGAGACGGTCTTTATTCCTTCTCTGGCTTTTCTGCCAGCTAAAAAAATTCCATAACCCCCGGTTGATCCTTAAAAACAGTGCAAGCTGCTAGATTCAACCACTTTAACTGCTTCTTGCGTAATACTACCGAGATCACACCGAATGCATCTCTGCCCAAATAGCGTGGTCTCCAACAGAATTTCATCGAACCAACGAACCTCTTGTTTACGATACAGTACAGCTTATAATAGTGGACGCTTTTGCCTTGCGACTACAAATTAAATGTCAAGGTATGGGAACGAATAGTCTTATTCATCAATTCATCTCCAGAATTTCGAACAGCAAATGCCTCTCGATTCGAAACAGGAGGGTTTGCGTTTCGAGGAGTTTCCCAATATCTGGTTGAATTGGACCAGAAAAATGCCCTGGCAACATCGATGGAACACACTCTTCATCTCCTCTCTACATTACCAGTATCAACGTAACTATTTCATGTCTTAGGTCCATGATAATAATGGTCTTTTTTTTCGATTAAGGTCTACAACATGACCTACAACATGACCACATTTCCCGAAGCGTACAAAATAACAATATGTAGAAATTTTGGTTCCAAATCTGTCTTTGAACCTTGGTCTTCTCGTCGCCTGATCTGGAGGGTACTGTCCCGTGGCCCGCTGGGACTGTGGCGGACTCCGGTATTGCCAATGTGTTTGTGTTCTAAATTTTTGACACTATTGTGCTTTGTCTTCATAAATCTTGCTTCCATAGTTCAAGAGACCGCAGCCACAAAACATCGTGTACAGCCCGTTTCCTCCTCTTCCAAATCAAACACTACCTACTGGCATATCCTCCATTGGTGACCTCACTCAGTTTCAATCTGCTTGAGATTCTCGGACTCAAAGTCATTGCTTCGGGACATTCATCTATCCATTTACTCACACGTTCAATGGTCTGCTGCTCTCAGCCGCAGTCAATATGCATGTGCTGGGCCTAGCATAGATGGTCTCATTGGATGTATGCACTCCACTCTGTTATATTGCAGGGCAACAGCTAACAATATATCGAGTGCACTATGCCGCTGTGATCATGAATCCTGAACTGCGAATCTCAACCTCAAATTGAAACAGTAAAACATGTGAGTGCGCAGCATGCAGTTCACCTGTGACACAGAGTTAGAATGCCTGCCGTGGAAGCATGTACAAAAGACCTACCTCATCTAGAATGCGCGAGCGGAAAATCCTGGCAACACAAGATTTGGATGGCCCTATTGGCATATGTATGTGCTTTACCATAGAATCTTGTTTCCAAACTCATCTGGGCAGGTGGACATATTACGAGATTCGAACCATACACGGAAGGGAACTCGAAGGGTAGACAATGTTGAAAGTCAGATTCTCGGTAGCAACATGTTTAGGATTATGAGAAACAAGAGCGCAGTTCGTTAAGTACACAATTGGGAAATAGGTATCGACTCTATACTCAGCAGAGCCCAAGGGAGTAATATATATCATCCTCAGCCTCGGCATCTGGGCAATCCATTGAACTCTGATCTGTGAACTGGAACGGTCATCGGCAAGTATGTAGCAATATTAGAGGAGTGGAAGCTTACTCCCGGGATGAATTTCTTCATTTCTTCGATATCTATTAGAGGATAACCGACGGCGATGGCAGCATCTTGGCTGTAGGGATCAAACCCTTTTGCAACGTGAAAGTCACGGACCATATCATAGTCGCGCTCCTCCCATCTCCCACCATACAGATATATCAAAAATTAAACAGTAGGCAGCCCAAAGTTATCTACCACGTCATGAGTTAACCGGTCGAGACCAGCAGGATCAAATGCCCAGAAGTATTTCTCGGTATCCGGGGGGTTGGTGACAGTTAACAGATTATCCACGACATCCACCTGTGGGGGGAATAGGAAGAGATACACTTTGTCTGTGGGTGCATCTGCCATGAAGGTTCCTTGTAAGGTGAAGCTATCCAGATGACCATTCAAGGTGCAGCCAAAATGGATACTGGTGACGAGCTCAGTTGCATCTACGATGCCAGGAGAAAAAAATTAGCCAATGATCTTGTGGGTTGTGTTCAAAGGGACCCACCGAAGGCTCCTTGGAGGTGATCACGAACATAGTGGTTCTGAGAAAGCCACCATTTCAGTGGCGTGGTGCTGTCCTTCAATCCTACGTTGATTGAGAGCAGACGTGAGTGACACTCTGAATAATCCACTCTATGGAATGATTATTTTAGAATGACGGTGCAAAGCAACCATAAGCGTACCGTGTCCATCCAGTCGGTAGGACCTCCTGAGATAAATCACTCGTGTACCATGGGGAAATATATGAGTCATTAGGTGTGAGATGATTTTCTGTGGGTATTGCGTGGAGGTCATTTGACTTGGAATGAGTACGGTCACCATGCGGGTTATGAATCGAAGGTAGCATGATGGTTCCTGGGGTTGATGATGAAAATTTGAGGAAACTGGAGTTGCCGCATGCAACCATTGAATAGAACTCATTGAGTTCAAGGGTAGATAAGAGTTTGTCACCCAGGTCATACTCTGTTAATTTGACCTCAGGCAATTTTGAATGTCCCCCCGGTCTCACAATGCCTACACATGATTCATACCCATTGCCGACATCCATGCACAATTTTCCAGTGGACAGTCGGATCCACACGGTACCTGGGAGATCATGGAAGAACTCTCCAGTGGTTTCTTTCCAGTAAGAATTTACAGCCTAATGATTGTCAGCTCTGTTGAAATGCCCTCAGATTTTTCGTAGCTCACATAGAAGTGCCGTGTCTGTCCATGGAATAAAATCAGTGATGCAGGCTTTAGGAACACCGCGGATAACAAACAGTTTCATTTCTGAAATAGTACCAGGCCAAGGCGGATCCAGCATGCAATTTTTCGACTTGGGAAAATGGGATCATTTCTATGCGGATGAGAAATTGAAATCTGTGGAGAATGGAAAACCCTTACCATCATGGCAGATCAGCGCATTTAGGCCGGCTGAACAAGTAAACCCAAAAAACTGTGCCAAGTGGGGATGCCTGTAAAAGTTGTAGATTTACACACTTGGAAGAACATGAAGCATCTACCGAAGTTGTGGGCCGTCCCGCGCCTCAGCCATTCTCTACGGAGGAATACTCATGTAAGTCATAATCAATGGCTATACATGGAGATTGTGACTTGCCTGCTCAAATTGGGCATCGTTATAAACAACCGCAGTCATTGGATCCTGGCTACCGAAGATCCGTGCCCGATAGGTCCTCCGTGTTCCAATGACAACCTTGAGATACCGGACAACCACTCCCGTCTTTTTGCGGCGAATAGGATGCGATTCAACTACATCATGTTCGTCGATTTCATCCAACAGATTCAAATCACCCAATTTCACAACGCGGAAATCTGTTGGGTCATGAATGGATTGGTAAGAGGGGATTGAGTGATATCTCACCGCCTCGAGGTTGTTCCATAGTCGTGCTGCTGATATTGAAAGTCCCACCCTGTATCGTAAAGTCGCGACAATTCTCGAGGGCAGCCGCCCTGGGAACATCAGCAATCCTCAGAGACTGAGATATGGTTCTGTTCACACCTTGTTTCTTGAACTCCTGCGGCCATAGAAAGAGTGGGATTCCGGATTGACGAGTGACCACTGGATGAGATGGGTGCGCAAGAAAGAGAGAAAAAGCTGTAGATTTTGGCGCTCACCGATTAACACCCATTGCTGTGCGTGAGAAGAGAAGCAGAACATGAGCTGTGGGGGGTACATATAAATAAGCGGTATTTTGGTCTGCTGACCACCCGGGCTGTGTCATGACCCGCAAATTTGCAGGATGGGAATATAATCCAATTTCGGCCAGCGCTTGTCTGAAAATATTTTGCAATGTCTGTCAGTGTCGCACACCACCATTTCGATCCAAGTGCCCAAATTAAACCTAGACACCGCACAGCAGCGGTGCTTCACACCAGCTGTACCGCTTCTGCAACTCGGTGGCTGCAACACGGCAAATAATGCCATCATGACTATTCCGCTAAAGCCATCAGCGAAATGCATATGGAAACCGAGAAAAGACCACTTGATAATTTTCCGGTTCATCTATATTGAGGAAAAAGCTTGCCCGGAGTTTCAAAGTCAAAGTCGTGTTTGGTCGAGCAAACAGGTGGCTAAATATAAGTCGATGTAGACAGTGATTTCCTTTTTGGGGCATCCAACGCATCCCACCACGCATCCCGCGCCATTCGCTCCCGAAGGATACCTCCCGCTGCTTGCATCGTACCCCACGACGACCCATCGTACACAGGCGCACCATGTGCACTTAGATTAACATTCCTCCTGGAGCACACTCACCCACTCCACGCCGCGCACAAAAGCTCCATCCTCTTGCCGCGCATACTCCCCGCACACCCCGCGCTCGGCGCCAACGCCGCTGCTGCTGCTACAGCTGAGCAGCATCATACCCATCCCGACCATCGAAGGCCCTGTGTACACTGGTACGCCGTTGGATGGGAGAGAGAGCGATGCGCCACGCATACACCCAGCAGGAGTACCAATAGGAGACGGCACAGCAGCGAAGCGCTGTATGCAAAGGCATCCACACATGCATCGCGGGCACAATAGCCTTAAGGCAGCGTGCGCACGCCATCCCCTGCGGACAAGCGCGTGCATACCCGCTCGTCCGTACCCGCACGCCCCGTGCCTCGAATCCCGGACCCGAGAAAGATGGGACCACCGATGGAAATAAAGGGAAAAAAAAAGAGAGACTCGAAAGGGAACGCACCGACAGGCTCCCATCGAGCACCTTCATCCGTATTGCCCACACCCACGTATCAAGCCTCCCGAGCGGCTCCTTCAGCCCCCTGAGCGATCCATCGCGATAGGAGCGCGCGCACCGAGCCGGCGGGATACGGACGGCGCAAGCGGCGGTACTGATTGACTGCGAGGAACGACGTGGCACTGTGCGGGGATTAATTGGTCTGCGTCGCTGGGCGAGAGGAGCAAGGAGGGGGAGGGGGAGGAAGGGTAGCTCGAGGAAGAGTAAAGGGGGGAAAGGGTCAGATGGAGAGAAATAATGGGTGGAAGTTGGAGCGAGTAGCAAGCAAAGACGTACTTCATTCACGATGGAGAGCCGGAAAGGCCAGCAGGCGATGTGTGTGGATGCATTCTTGCCCTCGAGTATGCATATCGCGCCGGTTAAATTCCTATACAGATAAAAGCTTGTCAGAACGATAAAAGGGGAAAGGAAAAGAAAAGAAAGCCAGGAGCACAGAAGGATGAATGCCGAGGCAGCAGCGTGCAGCGACAAGCGCGCGCACACTAGACGGCGTGTCACTCCACATCGCAAACGTAGACGAGTACGGCTCGGGGACATCCAAGCCTGCCCCACAGCCTCCGCGTTGCACAAGGTCGTGCGCATCTCCCGCAGCCGAAGAGGGCAGGCCCCATCCCGCGGCCGAGGAGCACCTTCGCGAGAAGCTGCGCACGATGTGATGCATCACCATCGACAAAGCGGTGGGTCCCCGTGCACACAGACATCGATCCACGGGTCTCGAGATAGGGACGAGGGAAGTATGGAAGGAGGAGGGATCGGAAAGCGGAGGTGTGGAGGGCTGAGTGTGAAGGGAGAGAAAGGAATGGGACAGTGAAGAGGGAGCACGGAGTGGGAAGAGAAAGCAGACACACATGGTATATTAACCGACGCGCAGCGTGCGGGAGTAGTGATTCTCTTGTGGTGAAGATGCGATGCTGTGAGAGGAAGGTACATAAGCGGGGAGTCCAGATAGACAAAGAGGGAATGATTGAGTGGGGAGTCAAGAGTGAGGGTTGGTGCCCGCGCCAGCTGCATATTATGTGCGTCGCAGGCAGTCTGGCTTGCTGCGCGCGATCCCCCGCACACCCCGCAAGTCACTCCGCCGCCTGCATGCTCCCCGAGCGGTGACCTGGTCCCCAATCTCCGGTGTGTCGGAGTCGGTCTGTGAAGCCGTGCGTCCCCGCCTCGGGATGTGCTCACACATCGTTCTGCACGCAGGAAAGGATCCGTGGATAGGCCGGGGAGGGATGCAATGGAGAGGATGTGTACGCACTACGTCGAGCCGAGTGATCGATGAATCTAGCGCTAACTTCGAGGAACATGTCAAAAAAGCGTATATGTAGGGCCGGAATCGAATTCTCTTGGACTGAAGTTCCTGGTACCGTTTTAGGTTCCAGGTCTCCCTTCCGTAAATGCGGTCCTCAAGATCACTACCAGATCATGGATTACCAATCCTGCGGTGATTGCCGTGATCTAGGTCGGTGGCTGAAAAACCTTTAAATGTGGTCCTCAAGATCACTACCAGATCATGGATTACCAATATTTCGGTGATTGCCACAATCGGCTTTTCGGCATCACCCTCTCCCTGTAAACCTTGTAACCGGGCCCACGGGCGAACTCGAGCCGAGCGAAGCTCGGGCGAGGGTGAGCGCGGGCCGCTGTTCTCAGCACCAGACCATTGACCAAGGCTGTCTGAATTATTACTCCTGGCAAACATGCTGAACTATCTCAATGGTTGAGGTCAGAAGTCTGCGTTGCAATTGCATATCCCCATACACATATCTCACCCGCGCATGTTCAATTAGGAAATGGAACGCAGCAATGAATAAATAGATAAAACCAGGTTTCATGGACATAATTTACTGTGACCGCACAACAACCTGGCGCTGGAAAATGAGTTCAATCCACGATACAAAGGCATTGAAAAGAGAATAACTATTGATTTCAAAGGCACCCCTAAAACCTAGATACATATGGTGTGCCAGAAATATTATCAGTGTCCTGAATGCTGGATATTCTCCCAGAAGGCAACCAGCTAGGAGGTACAGGGACAGGTCAGCGGTACCAGGGGTGCCCGGAGGGCCATATGAATTTAGACTCCGAGTGGAGGGAGGGAAGATGACGTTGGAGGCTGCTGGTAAACAGTGTCAAGCTGTCGGGCCGTCGAACCCGTCGGCTGTGATCGGGTGATTTCGCCGAGGACTTTTCCTTCTTCATCCAATCTTCATCTTTGCTCTGTCCACTATCCAGCATGAACGTCCATGGGACCGATTTCGCCCCCTCCACCCGTTTCCACACAGTTCCAGAAACCGGCTATCCCTCGGGCTCAAACAAAGTGCTGTATCAGCATGTTATTGAGTTACCGCAACAGATTTGTGCAAGACCGTCTCTATCCCATCCCTGGCTTGTCTGCCTGCTAAAAGATACCGGTTGCTCTCCGAGAACAGCGTCAAGCTGCCGGTTTCAACGAGCTTTAGCTGATTCCTGGCGTTATGTTACCGAGGTCACATCACCTCTGCCCAAATAGCGTGATCTCCAACAATTTGATGAACCTCTGTTTCACGGTACAGGCTCTTCATTATGGTGGACACCGCCTTGCTACTACAAATATTGAGCTATGGAAATACTTTTGTTCATCGACTCATCGCCAGAATTTTGAACAGTAAACACCCCTCAATTCAAAACAGGTGGGTGTTGCGTTTCGAGGAGTTTCCCAATATCTGGTTGACACCCCGGAAAATGTTAAGTTTCTGGGTGCCCAAAAACGTTTCTGAAACCTTTACTTTCAGGCGCGGATCACTGGGCCGGGCCCGGGCCGCCCTTCCGGCCCTGAAACTAAAGGTTTCGGGAACGTTTTTAGGTGCCCAGAAACTTGACATTTTTCGGAGTGTGAATAGCCGAGCTCGGGGCCAGAGAAATGACACTGGCAACATCGATGGAACACACACTCGGACTGTTCATTTTCTCTCTATGTCACCAGTATCAAATAACGCAACCCATTTCATGTCCCAGATCCGTGATAATAATGGTCGTTTTTTCGGTGAACTGACGACTTTCATTGCTTTAGGAAATCTTTGAGAAAGTCTACAACACGACCACATTTCCCGAAGCGTGCAAAATAACAACATGTAGAAATTTCGGTTCCAATCTGTCTTGAATCTTGGTCTTCTCATCGCCTGACCTGAGGTGTACTGTCCCTTGGCCCGCTAGGACTGGGGCGGACTTCGCTATTGACAATGTGCTTGGGTTCTAAATTTTTGACACCATTATACTTGACTCCTGCTTTGTGTTCAGAAATCTTGCTTCCATATTTCAAGGGGACTATGACAGCCACAAAACATCATGTTACAATGTACAGCATGTTTTCTCCCGGATTATTTAATCCCACACCTCCCTCTTCCAAATTCGAACGCTACGCACCCACTGGTATATCTCCATCAGCGACCTCGTACTACTCACTCATTTCATTCTGCCTACATGCTTGAGAGTCTGGACCCGAAGTCATTGCCTCGGGACATTCATTGTCAAAAGGAAATGCCCAAGAAAAGGAGGATGAGAAGGGGGGAGGATTCTTGAACTGTAACATGTGGTATGTACAGGATCGCCGAGTCATTTCCATTTTTGTATGCACGGATATCGAATTCAGAATATGTATGGACACTGATAAAACCCAGGCATGAAAGGAAAACAGAAAGTAAAATAAATAAGCAAGTGATCGTACAGTCACCGACAAAACCAGGCACGAAGGAAAACAGAAAATAAATAAGAAAGCGATCGTACAGGCAGAGCAGTCATATCTAAGACTTACACCCGACAGAGCTCCGCATCCATCTCCATGCGCTCCCGTTCACCCTGGGGCACAAACACACGCGTTCGCCCGCCGCATTCGTCTCCGCGTGCAACAGTAACTCCCACCCTCACTCACAATCGCACACTCGCCTCCACCCGAGCACACATTGCGCAGGGACACAACGCGGCTGGTACCCAGCTGCGTTCTCTCGAGCCAATGGCTGCATGGGGAGAGAGATACGCAATTGTTCATGCGATTGGGTATAACGGCCCCGCACACATGCGCCCCCTGTCCGTGACAACGACTGCGTGCTCGAGCCCACAAGCCAGTGCCTGTAAGTAAACAAACTAAGCCAGGAAGCTATCATACAGGCAGAGCTTTGTCCGCCCCACCTCCTCGCAGTCCAGCTCCCCCTCAAGCACATAGACCTGCATTCCACCGCGCACACAGCGACTCCAATCTCCGCACCACCTGCGTGCACACCTCCCGCCCCGCTCGGACTCGTGCCCTCCCCACCTCCGCTCGCGTGCTAGTGACAATCTCCAGGCTGACGACGCTGTTGCCACGGAATGCTAGCGCTGCGCCCCCATCGTACCCGCCCGCTCCCTTTCCGGCCTCCCTCCAGGAAGACATTCAGCAGCATGCGCATGCGCACATCACGACCTGCGCCCCGCACGCGGGGAAAACGGGTACGTGTCCGAGCCACTGCACCTGCACCATGGGCACGCGTGCGAAGCCCGGCGTGCAGAGGTACGCTAACACACATTGTAGCCGCCGACCCGCATCCTCAGCGCAAGCACGGCGCAAAAGGCTTCCCTCGGGGACGAGCGCGCGCATACCCGCTCATGCCGCTCGCACCTCGAATGCCAGATGCAAGAAAGGAATGCTGCCGTCATGGGCCGGCGCGCAAAACAAGAAACAAAGAAGACAAGGAAGAAAAGATGGAAAGAAAAGATAGAAGGAGAACGCACCCCGCGACCCCGTCGCTTCGCTTCCTCCCGACTGATGTGCAGCGCGCACCCGCGCATCCTCCCCATCCACAGCCCCTTCAGCATCTCGGACATCGCATGCCCAGACAAGAGCGCGACATAACGGCGAGAGATACCCGCGCACGGCGATGTAGCGGACCTAGGAATGGGTTTTTGTCAGGGTGTGAGCGAGGGAGGGCACGGATGAGGGATAGATAGTGGGAGGGTGGAGCGGGACAACATAGAGGTGGGTTGGAGGGATATTAAGCAGAGAAGCGAGAGGAGAGGATACACAGGACAGTCCAAAAAAGGAAAGAGAGCGGAAAAGAGCGCGGAGGCGTCAATGACGAGTGTACAGCGTGCAGTGTGCAGCACCATTCATATCCGTCCCACGGAAAAGGCACCTGCGACGCCTACATCACACGCAAAGAGGCAGGTACGGCGGCACCCCATAGCCATCCAAACGCGCACGCGTCCCCTGCGGCAAGGTCGGATTCGTGCACACAAGGAAGGCGAGCCTCATCTCCCCGCCCGCCGATTCCTCCTCCCCTGTCATTGGGATCCAGGAACGCATGTCAGGCCATCGTGGCCCGTACTGTGCACTGGGGATGCGCGCGACTTGGCGTGAAGGAAGGTAGGGCGAGGGGAGAGGGAAAGGAGGAAGGAGAAGAGATGGAGAATATGCAGGATACTCACAGGTATCCCGAATAACCAAACTATTGCTCCCCCTGTCACTCCCAGATTAACCGACGCGCGGTGTGCGAAGGAGGTATTTTCGAGGTGGATGTAGGTGGAGGTGCTGTGGAGGAAAGAAGCGCATAAGCAGGGGTCCGGAGAGGGAGATGAAAAAGAGGAGAAGGAAGATGAATGGAGAGGGGCGGATGTGCTGCACTGCGCGACAACGGACAACACGATGCAGCAGCGTCTGCGACTCGAGGAGAGGGAGGACGACGTGGACCATATAGGACGTGGTCCCGCTTCATTCCCCGCACGCAGCCGAGGTGCTCCGTCCTGCGCATGTATTGCCATCGTCTTCGCAGCGAGGTCCCAAATCCTCTGGCGTGCACGCGTTTCAGGTGGATGGCAGGGCCCTTCTCGATGCACCATGCATCACAGATATCGTCGCAGCCGCGGAAGTGGATCGGTAGATGGACCGGGAGCGCAGTGGGGGATGGGAGGGAGAAGATAGAATATACGCACCGCAGAAGCCGACGACTTGGAGGGATGCGTAGCGTAGGTGGTGGATAGTTGTGGATGTATATGTCGCGCTGTGGGGAGCATGGTCAACACGATGCAAGAAAAAATGAGGGCCAAGAAAAGATACTTTTTGGAAAGCAGTCCACGGGTTCTCAATGAAAGGTCGAGTGATCGATGACTCCAGAGCTAACTTCAAGGAGCGTGTCAAAAAAGGGTATATGCAGGGCCGGAATCGAATTCTCTTGGGCTGAAGTTGTTTAGACTCCGAGTGGAGGGAGGAAGGAAGATGACGTTGGAGGCTGCTAGTAAACAGGGTCAAGCTGTCGGGCCGTTGAGCCCGTCGGCTGTGATCGGGTGCAAGAGGCGAGGACTTTCCTTCTTCATCTAATCTTTATCTTTGCTCTGTCCACTCTCCAGCATGAACATCCATAAGCGCAATTTCGGCCCTCCACACAGCTCCAGAAACTGGCATCTAAGTACTGTATCCCTCATAGGGTTCCGTGAGTAACTACCCACGAGTTCCTCACAGCTGTTAGTAACATCGTACCTCCTGGGGGGGTTATTCACAGGTGTTACTAACAAAACGGTTAATAACAGTTATTAACCTGTAAATAATAGTTATTTACATTGTAAATAACTCGAGCGCTGTAAATAACTTAGAAATCTCCCGCCGTGTACTTTAGAAGTCCCAGTTGACCTCCGCTGGCTTCTCCTTTGTAGCTGGAACAGTCTGAGGTTGAGTGCTGGTAGCCGGGACCACACATGCACCGGCAGTCGGGGCAGCAACGAGGTCGATTAATGATGGCGCGGAGATATTGATGTCCGCATCGATTTCGAATGTGTAGACTGAATGCGAGGCCATGCGAGCGACACTTGCTTCATCTTCTGTCTCGCTTTCGTCATCAGATTCCGAATCCGACTCGGATGCTTCGCTGTCCCTGTCCGCGTTCTTTCCACCTTGCTGTACAGACTTCAGAACAGTCTCGTCCAGATTGCGGAACTTGACGACGGGCCGGAATGGTTCTTTCTTCGGCGACAAAGTTTCCTTCTGGATTTGATCAGACAATAAGTCGAGATAGAAATATGAGATATACACACAACGTGTTTGCCGTACCACTGCCCGACCTGAATCATATTGATAAGGGTATGCGCCTGCTGCTTCCCGCGCAAGGGGGAGTTGAACCACGTGAGATTGGAGTTTGTTCGCTCGTCAGGCATGGAATTAACGAGCATCGAAAATATCTTGATGCCGAAAATCTATCATGATTGTTACAACTGAATGAAACCCGAGGACGGTCAGACTTACCGCCAATACACGCGCTTGGGGATGCAGCTCCAAGCTTTTCCACCATGCAAGGGAGTTGCGGTCAGAGTCAGAAATAGCCTGGTTGAAAGGCCACTCGTTACGCCAAAATGATTCCAGCTGCTGCCGAAATGCGTTCACGGTCTCGGCCGGACCGAGTTCTTTAATTACCGGGTGAACGGGCTCATCGGGATGAGAGTCCAAACGGTCAATCATCGACTTCAGCATCGGCTTAAGAAAACCTTTAAGCCGTTCATATGCCCGTGGGTGCGAGAGTGGTGTTCTTTGTGATGAAGTACTATGGGAAGGCTCCACCGGCAACGGAAGCACAACTGTTGTTTTAAGGAAATCCCGAGATGGATAGCCTGTCGTCGTTGTAAATCGGAACACCATTATCGGATATACAAAGAAGACGCACGGGGATCGAGAGCAAATGCTGCGAAATATATTTCATTCTTGAAAAACTCAGCATACCTCACATTATAAATGTTGGTAATCTTGTTGGCGAGCGCACGTGTGATTCCAGTCATACTCTCCCGTTTACCGAAAAGATCCTTGAGATTCGCAGCAATTGCGAGCCAGAAGACAAAAACATCCGAGGCGTTGGCATGTGCCGCTTCCAGAGACCACAGAGCCCGAATTAGCGGGGCAACAATAGTGGTGTACTGCAAAAGATTGATCTCGAAGTCGTGGAAGGCCTGTCGACTGAGAAACATTTCCTGGACTTTCTTGTTCTGAGAACCGTCGTTATCTCTCGCGCGAAAGTATCTTTACATCAATGAACATTACCTTGAATTTAATGACACCCGTTAGGACCATCTGACGAATATTCGGCAAAGCTTGGTCCATCGCAACTCCAGATGTCCAATGTGTACCGAAACGAGTCTTGCCTATTTTCTGAAGGGCCTTAATCGGCGCGCCCGTCTCGATATTAGTCTGCTTGAGGAGCGTACTTGTCGAAAATGTGGACTTGCTGAAGTGCTTGACAATTAATTTGTTCATCGACAAAAACTTGGAGACAAATGAATAAATGTTTGTGTAGTCCAAATAAGACTCACGGGTTTGAACTCGGAGAGTTTGTTGATATCGCCGATGGTGTTGTGAATGTGATGTACGCAATCGCACAGGTCTTGCATGGTAGGGATCGCATTAACGATGTTTCGGCGAGCTGCCTTCGTCACATTTGTGCTATCAGAGCACGCTGCTACCCATTTGTGCTCTCCAACAGAATTGATTGTCTGAGAAGATGAATACAGAGGGCTGAACAATCGGAATACAAAAACTCACTTTGATAAGATTTTGGCTGATCCATTCGGCGGTATGCCGCTCGTCAGAGCCCACATGTGCATCCAGGAAAAAACTACGCCTGTCAGGAGTCGATGCATGGGCGGTGTAGAAAGATGCCGGATTTCGGATGCTAGTTCCGTCGAATGTGAGAACTAGATTTTCGCTGTTCCGGAGGATTTCAAGTTGCTTCTGCCGAACGAAGGCGGCTTCCTTGGGAATGATTTTGTCCTCGAATGTCGAAGAACTCGTGGGGTGATATACCGGATTTAGAAGGTGGACTAATTCCTTCCATTCATCTGTGTCGAGAATGTGCGGAACAAGGCCGCGCACACAGACTAAGCGCATGATAACATGGTCGACTTTATTCTGCCACAGCTCGTGGAGTTCCGCCTTCTTTTGTTTTCCGGCTTCCCGAATTTGATTGACGTTCAAAGTACTCTGCCCGTCCATCTTTTGCCGCTTAGACGTGTTACCAGATGGAGCTCCAATCGCGCTACTCTCAGTCTCGGCTGCGGCTTCCAGAGTGGCTCCGAGCGAGCACTCCCCAGCCGCTTTTCCGGCGGCTTCAAAGGCTTTGGGATGGCTCTTTTCTAGAAACTTGCAGGAAATCGCATGCTTTAGACAGCGGGCAAGAGAGGCATTCCCCTGCCTCACGAAATCGCACTCGGGAGATTTACATGCCCATGATTGCTTGCCGTCGGAGGTAATTTTGTCGACCAAATCATTGATGAGCGGGTTCGGAGGAGCGCCTCCAGGATGCTTTGTTACCGCCTGATTTTTATGCTTCGACTGTGTCTATCATAAGTTAAGTCGCTCAATCGCTCAATCAAATCTCGAACGTACCGCCGTAGCTTTAGCCTTCGGCTTGACGGGTTCTTGCTCCGGCTCCTTTCTCTTGGGAACATTCTTCCCTTCTGAGCTTGACGGCATCTAGTAGGCGACGTAAATCCGAATGTGGTCATTATTTGCCAGACGACTCACAGGGATGCCATAATAACTATAAACCTTCTCTGCTCCGGCAACAATGTCGAGCACCCACTTTCTGAGGACATTATTCCCAGGGTGCTTTGTGCAGAAGTCGCGTAAGACTGGGTGTATGGCACAGATTCCAGGTCCTCTTTCGGTGATGTCCACGATGCCGTCACCACTAGTGCGCGCTTTCCAGCCGAAGCATCGCTTGAGCATCTCGCTGAGAGTGCTGACCTCGTCTCCAGACAGATCATAGTACTTTTCATCCAGGCAGAATGGGGAGAAGGACGCGAATGCAGACTCGCCAATACCCTTCACAGGCAGGGCAGGAGGTAAGTTGAAGAGAAGTTTCTCTAGCATGGCTAGAGCACGGTTGAATTCTTCGTTTGAGATTGTTTCAGCTACGGGGTACGGCATATTTGCTGGGGCGCGCGACGAGGCTTGTGCGAAGATTTTGACGCGTACTGTCACGGTTGTGACATTTCTTGATCCGTGCTTGACCGAAGGATCAATGTTAGACCCAATGTGGACTCCAGCCCGTTTCCAAACAGTTTCAGTTCAAAGGTTCGGCTGGGCGAGCGTTTTCAAGTTATTCACAGTTATTTACATGAAATTTATAGACCATTTTGGTAGGCCGGTTACTAACAGTTATTAACAGTTATTAACAGGGTGTTATTAACTGATGTTAGTAACACCCTAGTTACTCACGGAACCCTAATCCCTCAGGCTCAAACGAAGTGCTGGCAGATGTTATTGAGTTACCGCAGCAAGATTTTTTGCAAGACTGTCTCTATCCCATCCCTGGCTTGTCTCCCTGCTGTAAAATTCCATAACCACCGGTTGATTCTTGAGAACAGCATCAAGCCGCTGGTTTCAAAAAGCTTTAGCCGCTTTTTGGCATTATATTGCCGAGGTCACACCAAACACATCTCTGCCCAAATAGCGTGGTCTCTAACAGAATTTAATCGAATGGACGAACCTCTGGTTTACGGTACAGCCTCTTAATTATGGTGGATTCCGCCTTGCGACTATGAATAGCGACGTATGGGAATACTCTTGTTCAAATCATCGGGGCCAGAATTTCGAACACCGAATGCCCCTCGATTCAAAACAGGAGAGTGTTGTGTTTCGAGGATTGTTCCAAGATCTTGTTGAATTGCTGAACTCGGGGCCAGAGAAATGCCCTGGCAACATAGATGGAACACACACCAAACTCATCATCTCCTCTCTACATCACCAGTATCAACGTAACCTATTTCATATCCCAGGTCCGTGATAATAATGTTTTTTTCGATAAACTGGTGACTTTCGTGCTGCAGGGATTTTTCGGGAAGGCCTACAGCCCGAATAAGAAAGGTGCAAAATAACAACATGTAGATTTCGGTTCCAAATCTGTCTTGAACCTTGTCCTTCTCGTTGTCTGATCTGGAGTGTACTGTCCCGTGGCTGGAGGACTGTGGCGGAATATTTGTCGTCCGGTATTGACAATATTAATATTAATTTGCTTGTGCTCAAATTTTTAACACCTTCGTCTTCGTAAATCTTGCTTCCAGATGTCAAGGGCACCGCAGCCACAAAATATGATGTACAGCCCGTTTCATCCTCTTCCAAATCCAACGCTACCCCCTGTCATAACCGCCATTGGCGACCTCACTCACTTTCAATCTGCTTGAGACTCTCGGACATGAAGTCATTGCCTAGAGACATTCATCTATTTACTCATCGTGTTCACGGATCTACTGCTCTGCACCTTAGTCAATATGCATGCACTGGTTTCAACATAGATTGCCTCATTGCATGCATGCATCCGACCGCCGCTATATTGCGGTGCAACAGCCACCGACATATCGGGGGCACTATGCCGCTGTGGATCCCGAACTGCAAATCTCAACCTCAAATTTGGTAATGAAGGCTCAGTTGAACATGTCAGTGCACCACTACACGCGTTCAGCCTGTGACAGTGTTAGAATGCTTGCCCTGAAGGTGGATGCAAAAGACCCGCCTCATCTACAATGCGCGAGCAGAAAATCCTGGCAACAGAAGATTTGAATGGCCCTATTGCCATGAGTATGTGCTTTAATATGGAATCCTGTTTCCAAACTAATCTGGGCAGTGGATATGTTACGAGGTTTGAACCATACACGAACTTGAACCTACACGAAAGGAACTCGGGCAGTAAACAAAATTCAGATTCTCAGTAGCAACATGTTTAGGATTATGAGAAACAAATGGGCAGTTCATTGAGTACTCAATTGGGAATGAGTATCGATGTGGCAGGCAAGTGTCTATACTCAGCAGAGCCCAAGGGAGTAAAATATCCCATCCTCAACCTCCACATCTGGGCAATCCATTGGACTCTCATTAGCAAACTAGAACAATCATCAGCAGGCATGTAAAGTTATTAGGAGTGGAAGCTTACTCTGGGGATGAATTTCTTCATTTCTTCGATATCGATCAGAGGATAGCCCATGGCGATGGCAGCATCTTGGCTGTAGGGATTAAACCCTTTGGCAATGTGGAAGTCATGAATCATATCATAGTCGCGCTCCTCCCATCTCCCACCATGCAGATATATCAAAAATTCAACAGTAGGCAGCCCAAAGTCCTCTGCTACGTCGTGAGTTAATCGGTTGAGCCCTGCAGGATCAAAGGCCCAGTAGTATTTCTCGGTATCCGGGGGGTTGGTGACAGTGATCAGATTATCCACGACATCCACCTGCAGGGGGGACAGGAAGAGATACACTTTGTCTGTGGGTGCATCTGCCATGAAGGTTCCCCGTAAGGTAAAGTCCAGATCAGTGTTCAAGGTGCAGTAGAAATAAAATCTGGTAATGAGCGTAGTTGCATCTACGATTTCAGGAGAAAGAAATTAGCCAATGATCTTGTGGGTTGTGTTCAAAGGGACCCACCGAAGGCTCCTTGGAGGTGATTACGAACATAGTGGTTCTGAGAAAGCCACCATTTCAGTGGTGCGGTGGTGTTCTTCAATCCTACGATTGAGAGCAGACGTGAGTGACACTCTGGATAATCAACCCTACAGAACAATTATTTGAGAATGACGGTGCAAAGCAGCCATAAGCGCACCGTGTCCATCCAGTCGGCAGGACCTCCTGAGGTAAATCACCCGTGTGCCACGAGTCAATATATAGGTCATCATGTGTGAGAATATTTGTAGTGGGAATGGCGCAAAATGCATCTGGCCCGAGATGAGGACGGTCGCTGTAAGGGTTGCAAATGGAAGGGAGCATGATGGTTCCTGGGGTCGACCAGGAGAGTATGGGGTAACCAATGGAGTACTTTGCAAGCATGGAGTGGAACTCATCGAGTTCAAGGATAGATAAGAGTTTGTCACCCAGGTCATTCTCTGTTAATTTGACCTCAGGCAATTTTGAATGTCCCCCCGGTCTCACAATGCCTAAACATGATTCATACCCATTGCCGACATCCATGCACAATTTTCCAGTGGACAGTCGGATCCACGCGCTACCTGGGAGATCATGGAACCAGTCTTCGGTGGTTTCATGCCAGTAAGAATTGGCAGCCTTGATGATGGTCAGCTGTATTGAAATGCCCTCAGATTTTCGGAGCTCACATGGAACTGCTGCGACTGTACATGAAAAAATCAGTGATGTAGGCTTTAGGAACACCGCAGATAACAAACAGTTTCATTTCTGAAATAGTACGAGGCCAAGGTGGATCCAGCATGCAATTTTTCGACTTGGGAAAATGGTATCATTTCTATGCTGATGAGAAATTGAAATTTTTGGTCTGAAGTAAAATATTACCATCGTGGTAGATCAGTGCGTTCACGCTGGCCGAACCAAGAGGTGTTTGATCGCGTTATCGCACACACCAATCAACTAACGTAAAGGACCCCCCCCCCCAAAAAATGGGGTAAACGCACAGCTTATTACCGCTTGCGTCGCCACTCAACAAAGGCCCGTACGCGTTTACTCTTTCACTGTAGTGGGGCTCCTTCTGGCCCTACTACGGTGCCCGGTGCTCTACAACTCTCACAGTCTCTGAACCAACTCCTTTTCCCCCCAATTTCTACACAGTGAACGTGCTTCAAGCAACCGACTACACTGTACATTCTGCACATACAGTATCATATCCTGACCAGAACTATGCTCACGAAGAGGCTGGCCGACTGTCTCCCTCTCCTTTTCTCCCCGCAACTGCAAGGTCATTCCAGAATGCTGCACATACCTCAACATATTCTGTCAATACGCCGGCGGGACCCCTGCAATGCCCGCGATGCAAGAAGACTTTTGGTCCAGGCGCCAACGAGTGGTCGCTGCGCAGCCATATGGAAGGGAATAAATGTCCAGGTGTGCCTCAGAGTCCCAAAACCACGCGCCATTCGGGCCTGACTAGGATTCTTTTGAGGTTACCCTCCTTCCGCACCAGAAGAGCCATCTCCCCAACCGCCTCCGGCATCCACCTCTTTTATACCTCCTCTAGGCACCCCTACTTCGGCTGTTACGCCACAGTGCCCCGGTCTTTCTCTTACATGGGATTCCAACATGTGGAACACGTATCCTTTCCATGTACATGACCCACTTTCAAAATACAATCCGGGCTATAACATAATATCTCTGTACCCTCCCCTGATCCGGTCCATGCGCTGTTCTGGCAGCTCAAAAACCGCAGGGACACCTTGTACATGGTGTTCAACTCTCTCTCACGATGTTGAGAATGTCCGCGATCGAGCCGAAAAGCCGTACAGTGACGTGCGCGTGGAGGAGCGGTTCAATCATGCTCAGCTTCTCGATAAGATAACAGCCTTAAAGGCGCAAGTGAATGAATTGAAACTGGAGGTAACGATGGGTCCGTTGAATTCTCATACTCTGTCTGATACCCATCACAACAGACGCTTAACCTGAAGCGTTCGCTTGCCTCGGCTCGCGAAGATGTAACGGAATACCAGACTATCTTCCGGTTCCTCGGAACTAATACTGTACCTGCACTGCACCGGATGTTTCCTAACGCTTTGAAGCAGGAATGGGGATCCAAGAAATTCTTTGAAAAGATTCAGGCTGCTTCTCGAGGGGAGTATACGCCGCAGTGCTATACTCAATACGAGATCGACCTCTCCATATTATTGTACGAACTTGGGGGTGGTTCTGCTGTCTATGCAATGAACCACTCAATTTTTGCCCTTCCATCGTTATACGTTCTCCAACCGTATCGGCGCCAGCACCGGCCGAAACCTTGTCTCGACCATATTGACGTACTTACCATCTCCGAGAACATTATGACGATGTTCGGGGCGCACGAAGAGAAGGGTGGAAAAAGTCGCGAGGCTACCATCAAGACCTGTGGGCATACCTTGATGTTCGATGAGCTTGCGACCGAGCGGAAGGTTGACTACATGCCGTCAACCGACCAGATGGCGGGGTTTTGTCTGGAACATGTTGATGCGCTCCAAACTCTCACGGTCGGCAAAGATACCCAGACAGTCGAGGAAGCGGTAACAGCTGTCAAAGAAGGGAGGGTCCACATTGCGCACGAGACCACCGTCGGGGCGATTGCACACCTTTCACGACGAAATTACGGAGCGAAACCAGTGTTTATGGGGCCTACGTGTAAAAAGGGAAACTGGCGAAGTATGCTCGAGACGATGCAAAGCGTTCTTGAAGCGTGGAAGCATTCACCAGATGGGGAAGCGAAACACGGGCCCGTTTTCCTGGTTGCGTCAGACGGGGATTATGCGCGTCGTATCGCGCTCTTCATGCTCTGCATGCACAGCGAAATCCTTCCAGGCAATCCTCTCTATCCCTTGATATGTAAACTGCGTGGGTTTAACCGGCGAGTGGGGAAAGATAATCTTGCTATGGACATGGACTACAGGCATCTTATCAAACGTAGGTTTAAAACACTCGATTTTTGGGGGGAAAAAAACTCACTTTTCTCTTGCAGGGTTGTGTACAATCCTGTGTTCTTGGATGGGGATGCTCGCGAAAGGTGTTTGCGTAAACCGGGATTTGCTTGTCACATGGTTTGAACGCTTGATCAACCATGACTGGTCGGAGACGAGCATCGAAAATCTGTTGCATCCTAGCGATGCACAAAATGTTTCTCGCGCTGTCAAACTCCTTCTCTGCATTGTCGAGATCCGGACGATAGACAAGGATAGTCTTGACCCGAGCGAGGAGGCGGAGTTTGAAGCTCTCTGTCTTCTTGGCGAGATGTTCGAGGCTTTGCTTCAACCGTTCATAAATCCGAGCCTATCCCTATCGCAACAGCTCACCTCCCTCGTAACATTTGCCCATATTTCGTGCGGTTTGTACCTTCAGAACAACACCTCGTTCATGTCAAACCAGCTCTATGGTGATCTGCAAGCCATGGTCAAGGCGGCCATCCTAATGGTCGCACAAACTTATGTACTTGATCCTCGGCTTGATGTGCTACTCTGCCTGCTCGGGGATAACCCAATCGAAACACTATTTGGCCGAACTCGCATGATCGGAGGTCATTCGCCAAATTGCAGTGTTTCGGAGCTCTGGACACGATTTTGCTCTGCTATGAACCTGGATAACGTCTTTGACCATCATCCCGAACTTGAGCGAGAGCCGCGCCGTTTAAAGCTTGTCAGAGCTCGTGATGCCGACCATGTGGGACCGACCCAGTGGCGGGGCGAGATTTCTGCCGACAGCTGTGACATAGATGCTTGCTATAACAAGGCGGTTCAGATGGCGGAGGAAATTCTGCGCAAACATTCGGTCCCAATATCATTTGCAGATCACTTCCAAAAGAAAGATACAGATTTATTACGGCCAATGGGTGGAAAGTATCCCGCCCTTTCGCCCGAAATTGATCGTTCTATGGTCAATACCTCTGTCCTCTCCGACGAGTCGAGCGTTGATCCTTCTGTTAACCCCGTTTTCCAATTCGATTTCGACGCGAGGATGAGATCTGATAAAGCCATCCGAGCTCTCCTGTCCGATGATCCCCATTCTGTTTTTGCCGCAATCAACTCCGACGGTCAACAGTGCCACAAGAAGGCGATTGTCCGTACCTTTTTTGACATGACGCAGAACAGTCACAGCAGTCATGATCGTCTTCAACGCGTCCGAGGGTTCACTATTGGTGGAAAGTCTTGGGTGAGAGAAGAAACGGACGCAGAAATTGTGTCTTCATCCACGCACTTCCAGCTGGGAGGTTTGTTTGCGACATTTATCTGCTTCAATGGTACACATCTTGGACTTGCTCTCGCCAAGAGCACTCTAATAAAGCGCGGTCTCCCTGGCGGTAAAGCACCGTCTGTATCTGCGATTCCTATAGCGGAACTCGGTCTTCCTTCGTCACCTTACACTGTTTGTGGCCAAATCTTCTCCCTTATCCCTCTCACAAAGGCTGGATCTGATTGGGTGTGGGATGGGGATTTTGTTTCCTTGTCTGTCAAAAAAAAGGGCAAGCCGGATGATCTGTCTCGATTGCGCAACCTGCAACTCTCGGTTTCCAGCCGACTAATTGATCCTATCATGCAGAATGACAGACGAGACGTTCTTGTAGCCGAGCTGGGGGATACTGAAAATCCTGGCTGTTTCAAATCTGAACGCGAGAAGACATGGGTTTTTTCCAATGACTTCATTCTAACTGTCTGGCATCGATTACGACAACGGTTTGAAGCGGATGTTACATTGCACGACAAAATTCCGGTATTTGCTGGCGTCCACAACGGCGTATTTCCATATCAAGCGGAGGCAGCGGAGGGTCAGTAACCGATTTGCTTTTGTTTTGCGTCTCTAACGGCTATTGATAGATCTAGACTACCAAGGAGTTGTTTATTCATTCTCGATCGTCATCACACCCATCTTTGATGCCATCGCCAACCGTCAAGCATGCAGAGTTTGCGGTAAATCCGTCAAAGATACCGACATACAAACACATATGGGCCAACATATCCGGAAATGCCTTCGTAATGTTCACGAGGAATCTGTTAAATGTCCCGTTTGTTGAACTGTTGTATGATATCTTCGTGATTTCACCACCCAATAGGTCGCAGAAGCTTATCCATGCGGAACATGCGGCCGTTCCATGAACAATGGAGTCTGTCAAGTACGCATCAAGAGCGGGAAGATGGACTCTGATTGTTCGTCGACGTACGCTTTCCGCATCAGCTCGGCATCAGCATTTCGCGACACACGGCCTTGTACGAATGTTCCTCTGCAATGTCCGTTAAATTGCGGAGAGATGCACTGGAAGTACAATTATCCACAGCACCTCACAGAACGACATCCTTCCTGGAGATCACTGGTTTCTCCGAAGTTTATTGAGCAAATTACAGTCACTTGCGCTGAAGAAATAGCGCTTGGCATTCCCAAAGAAAAGGCTTTGCCTTGGCCACTACCGGAACCCCCCTCTTCTGTATTTGGGCAGAAACGAACGAATCCTATGTCTCCACGAACACCACGTCGGCTGCACTGCAGAGATAATGCTGACGGACAGAATAAAGTCCCCCGTTTGATTCTGAGAATACCAGGATCCCATAGTACCATACAAAAAATCACAGTAGTTACTAATCATGAAGATGTATTTCAATAGCCTCGATACTTCATATCGTTCGTTTACCATGAACACTCGCTCAAATGAGTTATGACAAGTTGTTGCTGACACGATTTCCAAAAGGAGTCTCAACACGTGCCTTGTTACGGAAGTTGACCAGTGTGCGATATCCAACGATCAAAGACCCCTTGGGCCGAACATCCAAGCCCGAAGAATTGTGCCAAGTGAGGATGCCTGTAAAATTGTAAATTTACACAATGGCAAGTAGAACCATCTACCGAAATTGCTGGCCTCTGTGCGCTTCAACCATTCTCTACGATGGAGGAAATGTATATGTAAGTCAATGGCTATACATGGAGATTGTGGCTCGCCTGCTCAAATTGGGCATTGTTATAAACAACCGCAGTCATTGGATCCTGGCTCCCGAAGATCCGTGCACGATAGATCCTCTGTGTTCCAACGACAACCTTGATATGTCGGACTACAACTCCCGTCTTTTTGCGGTGGATAGGATGCCACTCGACTACATCATGTTTGTCGATTTCATCCAACAGATTCAAATCACCCAATTTCACAACGCGGAAATCTGTTGGGTCGTGAATGGGTTGGTAAGAGGGGATTGAGTGATATCACTGCCTTGAGGTTGTTCCACAGTGGTGCTGCTGACGTTGAAAGTTCCACCCTGTATCATAAAGTCGCGACAATTCTCGAGGACAGCCGCCCTGGGAACATCAGCAATCCTCAGAGACTGAGCCGTAATTCCGTTCACACCTCGTGTCTTGGAAACCTGCAGCCATAGGGAGAGGATGATTTGGGTTCCACTGGATGAGGTGGGTGTCGGAAGGAAGAGAAAGAAAGCTGTGCATTTCGGATTTAACACAAGGGGGCACCGGCATTCAAACCGGCGACTAAGGCTGGTTAGTTAGTCCGGCCGTCAGGCCGGAAAAAATAAAATTTGACCACCCAAACTATGAGAAGAAATAGACCCCTGCACTACCCAAAGCAGGTTTTAATGCACTTTCGGGCAGTCAGGAACCGCGATCTTGGTGTTCATTCGTTTTGGCATAACACATCCGTATATGGTATGTGTTGTGGTCTTGTTTGGCACAAGCTTCTGCATATTCCTGAACATTCTGATCAGTTAAATATGGCCTCTGGTGACGGATAACACATCCCAGCCAGCCATAAAGCCCATTTTCGTTGCATCTGGAGGGTTTTTTTCATTTTGATTCCATTAACGTGTATGCGGGCCCCTTGGGGCCCATGTAACACTGCACAAGATACGTAGAGTAAAGTGGAGGGAGGTGCGTGAGGTGAGAGCGCGTGGAGTGTGCTATGAGGGTGTACTGAGTTATAATCAATTGCGGTATTTGTTCAGGCAGTAAGTAAGAAAAAGAGAAACTAAGAAATAAAGAGAGAAAGTTGGGGGCTTCACAGCGCGTAGCGCGGGAAGCGGAGGGTGTCGCGGGCGTAGGCGAGGACCGGTTTGTGGTCCGACTTTGCCGCGAGGAGGAGGGCGAGGGAGAGACGGGCAGTACCGAGGCGCATGATGAGCTCGAGTCGTTGGCGGCGGTACACGGGGCACAGCAGAAGGAAGTGAGGTACAGTCTCGGGGGTGGAGCATAAGGTACAGGAGGGGGAGGGGGCGCGTTGGATGCGATGGAGGTAAGTGTTGAGTCCTATGTGCCCGGTGCGGAGCTGGGAGAGGATGCTGCATTGGGGTCGGGAGAGGTTGTCGTACATGCGCGAGACGGCATTGGAGGGGGAGGTCGTGTCAAAAAGTGCAAGGCGGCAGCACCTCGGAGAGGTTCCGCATCTGGAGGGTGCAGAAGGCCGGCAACTTAAACACGTGATAAATTGCCATATATGGAGCATGGAACCGTTACGTTAGTTAGTTAGTCCAGCGGTCGGGACTGAAAAAATAAAATCGGCCCTATATCTTTTTTTTGAATGCCGGTGCCCCCTTGATTTAACATCTCTTGCTGTGCGTGAGAAATTGCGGGTGTACTTCGGCCAGCGCTTGTCGTTGAAAGCTGTTGAACAGCATCTATGTAGAATTCCAGGGTCACAGAGTTGCCCTTGCTTAATGCTTAAGCTTTTGCAGCTGTGCGTGATCATGAGAAGAGAAGCAGTTGAACTATTCTTCCAACACGCCGGAAGTATTTTGAAATCGATGTAATATGCCGCTGCAAGATTGATGTCTACCGCCTGTCCCGATTTTACATACTGATTCCCCAATAAACAGGCATGCAGCAGCACGAAGAGTGACCAAAGATAGGGCAGGATATCTGTGTCAGCGAGGAGCGCAGATGAAGCCAGGGTGAAGGAAAAGTTCTATGCATTGAACCACGAGAAACAAGGAGCATGAGAACAGCCAGAGCCCAAAGGAAATGTCCAAGCAAAGGAGATAAGAGGGGAGGATTTTTGAACTGTAACATGTGGTATGTACAGGATCGCTGAGTCATTTCCATTTTTGTATGCACGGATATCGAATTCAGAATATGTATGGACACTGATAAAACCCAGGCACGAAAGGAAAACAGAAAGTAAAATAAATAAGCAAGTGATCGTACAGTCACCGACAAAACCAGGCACGAAGGAAAACAGAAAATAAATAAGAAAGCAATCGTACAGGCAGAGCAGTCATATCTAAGACTTACACCCGACAGAGCTCCGCATCCATCTCCATGCGCTCCCGTTCACCCTGGGGCACAAACACACGCGTTCGCCCGCCGCATTCGTCTCCGCGTGCAACAGTAACTCCCACCCTCACTCACAATCGCACACTCGCCTCCACCCGACCACACATTCCCCAGCGAAACGCTGCTGGTACCCAGCTGCGTTCTCTCGAGCCAACGGCTGCATGGGGAGAGAGAAACGCGATTGTTCAAGCGATTGGGTATTACACCCCCACACGTATGCGCTCCCTGTCCGCCGTGAAAACGTCTGCATGCTCGAGCCCACAAGCCGGTGCTCGTAAGTAAACAAACTAAATCAGGAAGCGATCGTACAGGCGGAGCTTTGTGCGCTCCACCTCCTCGTGGTTCCGCTCCTCCTCCCGCATGCGGCTCCAATCTCCGCGCGCGCGTGCACACCTCCCGCCTAACTCGAACTCCCGCACTCCCACCTCCACCCATGCGCATAGTGTCAATCTGCAGGCTGACGATGGTGCCACGGAATGCTAGCGCTGAGCCCCCATCGTACCCGCCCGCTTCCTCCCCCGAGGTGGACATTAAGCAGCATGCGCATGCGCGCATCACGACCTGCGCACCGCACGCGAGGACAACAGGTACGTGTCCGAGACATCGCCTGCATCGCGGTAGCCCGAGCAAAGCACGGCGTGCGGAGGTATCCACACACGTTGTAGCCGCCAACCCGCATCCTCAGCGCAAGCCCCGCGCCTCGCGCACAAGCCATCCCCCGCGGACGAGCGCGCGCATATCCGCCCGTGTCGCTCGCGCCTCGACTCTTAGACGCGAGGAAGAAAGGCTGCCGTCCGTCAAGGGATTGCGTGCAAAGCAAGAAACAGGAAAAGAAAAGGAGGAAACAAGAGGCAGAAGGAGAAGTTGAGAACGTACCCCGCGCCCTCGTCGCTTCTCTCTACCCCACCGATGTGCAGCCTGCACCCGAGCAGCTCCGCCAGCACCTCAAGCGCATAGATTGCAATATGTACCCGCAATGGCGATGCGCACGCGCGCGACGCGGACGGCGAGTGGTGATAATGCCGCCGATATAGCGGACCTAGGAGCGAGTTTTGGTCAGTGTGTGAGCGAGGGAAGGGAAGAAGGGGTTGGGATAGGTAGTGGGAGGGTGGAGCGGAAGGGCATAGAGGGTGGGTTGGAGGGAGGATTAAGCAGCGAAGCGAGAGGGGAGGATATGCAGGACAGTCCCAAAAAGGAAATAGCGCAGCGAAGAACGGGGAGGCGTCAATGACGAGCGTACAGCGTGCAGCGTGCAGAGCCATTCGTATATGTCCCACGGAAAAGGTACCCACGACGCCCGCATCGCACGCATAGAGGCGAAGACGGCAGGGACAGCGGGGACAGACAAGTCCGCCCCACAGCCGCCCGCGCATCCCTGCGGCAGAGTCGGTGGCCACGCACACAAGGAAGGCGAGCGTCATGCCACCGCCCGTCGGTTCCTCCTCCCCTGGTATTGGGATCCGGCAACGCACATCAGGTAAGGCGTAGCCCGTACTATGCGCTGGGGGATGCGGATTGCCATGGCCATCGCACGAGGCTCTGTGTGAAGGAAGGGGGAACGATGGGAGGGGGGAGGGGAGGAAGGAGAGGAGGGGAGAATAGCATGATACTCACAAGTATCCTGAATAACCAAACTACTCCGGCATCTCCCGTATTAACTGACGCACGGTGTGCAAAAGAGTTTGGAGGCGAATTTAGGCGAAGGTGCTGTGGAGGAAAGAAGCGCGTAAGCAGGCAGTCCAGGGAGGGAGATTAAAAAGGGGAGAAGGAAGATGAATAAAAAAAGGGCGGATGCGCTGCACCGCGCGACAACGGACAACGCGATGCAGCAGCGCTTACGACTCGAGGAGAGGGAGGACGATGTGCACCATATCGGACGTGGTCCCGCTTCATTGGGGGAGCTTGCTCCCCCGATTCTATTAGGGCGATCCGATTTGCGTGTCACGTGCAAAACCGCGGTTTGTTAAGTCACGAGTTGATTCCCACGATGGTGCTGCCGCGCAGTGGCAGCTCGTTTCGAAATCCACAGCAGTTCATTCAATCGAAATCCTCAAGGCAAACACGCATAACCCGCATTGCTCCTCGCTTCCCCCACCATCCTTACTGTTGGAGTTTCTGCTTCAAGTGATTCAATTCTTATGTTCACGTAGTACTCAGTTCAAATAAGGATAAGATTTACACAGTGCCCGTGAGGGCGGGTGGTACCAAGCTCGTGAGGATTACCTCTCTGTAACTACTGTATTTATACTATTCTGTGTGTCCTTCTGAGTCATAAATAAAATGTTCCATAATATTCTTGACTGTTCCATAATATTCCTGAACCTTCCAACTGACTCCCTCTGATTCACGATGAGTCTGTCCATGCCCGAGTCATCCCCGAGCCTCGGTCATGTGCCCGAGTGCTCATATCCCAATACTTACTGTAAAGCTTCAGGTACTCTCCTCTTTTCAGTTGTATTTTATATTTTATTCCTCCAAACTCAGTCTCTTTGATGCACTTGGTAATTGGCCCCTATCTGCTCTTTCTGAACTGATCTCGGACTGTGTGTGCTTTGTGCTTTTTAGCCTTTTCTCACTTTTTGTAGCTGTTAGAATACATGGCTCCCTTGCTCTTCTAATTACCACTTACCCTTGCATGGGCTATTACAATCCACAAGAGTCAAGGAGTTACTCTTGACGAAAACAACTGATAGGACGCAAGGATTTTCCTCGGGTCTTTCTTTTGTTGCTATTTCCCGAGTGCGTGGTATAGTTTTCCGGACATCCTTCGGGTGGGCCCGGCTGCAAAAACCCGTTACAGAATCAATGAAAATCCTGGAGTATGACACTGCACGTAGGGCTGCACTCTAAGTATGTATTTATTTAATGAGGATTACTTGTAAATATTCGGAATCTCCAATTGCGAACAAAAAACTCTGTATTAGCGAGCTCCCCCTTACGTATCCGGGCACCGGAATACAAAACATATTGCACGTTCTCCGCACGCAGCCGAGGCGCTACCTCCTGCGTGGTTCGCCGGCACCCCGCAGCGAGACCCTGCACATGACCTTATCCCCAATCCTTGGGCGTGCATTGCAAGAGGATGGCAGCGCCCTTCTGAGAAGCCGCACATCCTCCATCTCGATGCACTATGCATCACAGATATCGTCGCAGCCGCGGCAGTGGATCGGTAGATGGACCGGGAACGCAGTCGAGGATGGGAGGGAGAAGGGAGAATATATATATGCACCGCAGAAGTCAACGATTTGGAGGGACGCGTAGGTCGTGGATGCATTACCATAGCATTATGATGTCACACTGTGGGGAGGATGGTCAACACGATGTAAGAAAGAATGAGGGCCAAGAAACGATACTTTTTGGAAAGCAGTCCACGGGTTTTCAATGAAACGGCGATGCTTCGAGTGATCGATGAATGTGGAGATAACTTCAAGGAGCGTGTCAAAAAAGCGTATATGCAGGGCCGGAATCGAATTCTCTTGCGCTGAAGTGTGGACTCCGAGTGGAGGGAGGGAGGAAGATGACGTGGGAGGCTGCTTGTAAACACTGTCAAATTGTCGGGCCGTTGAACCCGTTGGCTGTGATCGGGTGATTTCGTTGAGGACTTTCGTTATGCTGTCCACGCTCCAGCATGAACGTCCATAGGCGCAATTTTGACCCTTCCTCCGTTTCCACATAGCTCCAGAAACTGGCTTTCTTCCCTCAGGCTCAAACAAAGTGCTGGCAGACAACTGGCAGATGTTATTACGGAGTTGGGTCCGAGTCACTGCAGCAAGATTTGTGCAAGGCCGTCTCTATCCCATTCCTGGATTGTCTGCTCGCTGAAAATTCCATGACAACCAGTTGATTCTTGAGAACAGTGTCAAGCTGCTGGATTCAACAAGCTTGAACTGCTTCCTGGTGTTATATTACCGAAGTCACACCGAACGCATCTCTGCCCAAATGGCGTGGTCTCCAACACAATTTCAGCGAACTGATGAACCTCTGGTTTACGGTAGAGACTATGCATTATTATGGTGGACGCTTCCGCCTTGTGACTACGAATATCGAGGTATGAGAATACTCTTGTTCCTCAATTCATCGCCAGAATTTGAACAGCAAATGCCCCTCGATTCAAGGGTGTCGCATTTAGAGGATTTTCCCAAAATTTGGTTGAATTGCTGAACTTGGGACCAGGGCAATATTCCACGACCGAAGGAATACACAGGAACTCTTCATCTCCTCGCTAATTTCATGCCCCATTTCCGTAATATTGCTTGTCGTTTTTGGATGAACTGACGACTTTCTTCGACTTACTTCAGGAAATTATTGAGCAAGTCTACGACACCACCACATTTTCCGAAGTGCGCAAAATAACAACGTGTAGAATTTCAGTTCTAAAGCTGTCTTGAACCTTGTCCTTCTCGTCGTCTGACCTGGAGTGTACATGTGCTGTCCCGTGGCCGCTAGGATGTGGCAGACTCTGTATGACAATTTGCTTGTGTTTAAATTTTTTGACACCCCTCGTCTTCGTAAATCTTGCTTCCGATGTCAAAGTCGGACCCACCACAAACATTACAGCCATTTCCTTCAGGATTGTTTAATCCCCGCACACCTCCCTCTTCCAAATCAACGCTACCCACTGACATATCCTCATCAGCGACCTCGCCCACTACCACTTTCAATTACCTACATGCTTGAATTCTCAGACTGAAGTCATTGTATGGACATTCATCATTCCATCGCGTTCAATGGTCTGCTGCTCTCTGCCGCGGTTAATAACATGCACTGGCCGCATAGATGGCTCATTGATGCATGCCCCAATCTTGTCATATCGCGTGCAACAGCCACCGAATATCGAGTGCACTATCCGTCGTGAATCCTGACTGGAATCTGAACCTCAATTTAAACAGTTAACCTGTGAAGCGCCACTGCACGCGGCGGGCTTGTAACCCACAGAGTTAAAATGCTTGGCGTGTATTGTGTACAGAAAATCCACCTCATCTAGATTGCGCGAGCATAAAATCCTGGCAACACAAGATTTCGATGGCCCTATTGGCATAGGTATGTGCTTTAATAGGGAATCCTGTTTCCAAACTCAACTGGGCAGGTGGACATGTTATGAGATTCGAACAATACACAAACTTGAACCTAGACGAACAGGAACTCGGGCAGTAAACAAGGTTGAAAGTCAGATTCTCAGGAGCAACATGTTTGGGATTATGAGAAACAAACGCGCAGTTCATTGAAGACACAATTAAGAATAAGTATCAATGCAGCAGGCAAGTGTCTTGACCTCAGCAGAGTCCAAGGGAGTAATATATACCATCCTCAACCTCAACCTCTGAGCCATCCATTGAGCTCTCACTCGGGGACTGGAACAATCATCAGCAGGCATGTAGGATTATTAGGAATGGAAGCTTACTCTTGGGATGAATTTCTTCATTTCTTCGATATCTATCAGCGGATAGCCCACAGCAATGGCAGCATCTTGGCTGTACGGATCGAACCCTTTCGCAATGTGAAAGTCACGAATCAGATCATAATCGTGCTCGTTCCACCTATGCACCATCAGATCCATTGAGAATTCGGGAGTAGACAGGCCAATTTCATCTGATGCCTCATGAGTTAACCGGTTGAGCCCATCAGGGTCGAAGGCCCAGTAGTATTTCTCGGTATCCAGGGGGTTGGTGACAATTAACTGACCATCCACGACATCCACCTGTGGGGGAAACAGGAAGAGATACACTTTGTCTGTGGGTGCATCTGCCATGAAGGTTCCTCGCAAGGTAAAGTCCAGATCAGTGTTCAAGGTGCAGTTGAAATAAATTCCGGTGATGAGCTCAGTTGTATCTACGATGTCAGAAGAAAAGAATTAGCTGATGATCTTGTGGGTTGTGTTCAAAGGGACCCACCGAAGGCTCCCTGGAGGTGATTACGAACATAGTGGTTCTGAGAAAGCCACCATTTCAGTGGCGCGGTGTCGTCCTTCAATCTCACGTTGATCCAGAACACATCTGAGTGACACTCTGGATAATCAACCCTACAGAACAATTATTCGAAAATGATGGTGCAAAGCAGCCATAAGCGCACCGTGTCCATCCAGTTGGCAGGACCTCCTGAGGTAAATCACTCGGGTACCATGGGCCAATATATAAGTCATCGACTGTGGGATGTTTTGTTGTAGGAATTGCGTGGAGGTCATTTAGCTTATGAGTACAGTCCCACTGGCAACAGGGGTTACAAATCGAAGGGAGCATGATAGTTCCTGGTGTTGATGGGGAAGTATTGACGTAACGGGTGTTGCCGCATGCAACCATTGAATAGAACTCATCGAGTTCAAGGGTAGATAAGAGTTTGTCACCCAGGTCATACTCTGTTAATTTGACCTCAGGCAATTTTGAATGTGCCCCAGGTCTCACAATGCCTACACATGATTCATACCCATTGCCGACATCCATGCACAATTTTCCGGTAGACAGTCGGATCCATGCAGTACCCGGAAGATTATAGAAGGTGTCTTCGGTGATTTCATGCCAGTAAGAATTGGCAGCCTTGAGGATGGTCAGCTGTATTGAAATGCCCTGAAATTTTCGGAGCTCACATTGAAGTGCCGCGACTGTGCATGAAAAAAATCAGTGATGTAGGCTTTAGAAACACCATGGATAACAAACAGTTTCATTTCTGAAATAGTATGAGGCCAAGGCGGATCCGGCATGCAATTTTTTGACTTGGGAAAATGGTATCATTTCTATGCAGATGAGAAACTGAAATCTTTGGTCTGAGGCAAACTCTTACCATCGTGGTAGATCAGTGCGTTCACGGGGGCCGAACATCCAAGCCCGAAGAATTGTGCCAAGTGAGGATGCCTGTAAAAGTTGTAGATTTAAACACGCTGGGGAGGAGAATTATCTACCGAACTTGTGGGCCTTTCTGCACTTCAGCAATTCTCTACGATGGAGGAATTTGCAAATGAATGGCTATAAATGGAGACGGGGACTCGCCTGCTCAAACTGGCGGTCATCAGCATAAACAGCCGCAGTCATTGGATCCTGGCTGCCGAAGATACGGGCACGATAGACCCTCCGAGTTCCAACAACGACCTCAACATGCCGGACCACAACTCCCGTCTTTCTGCGGTGGACAGGGCGCCGCTCAACCACATCATATTTGCCAATCTCGTCCAAAAGATTCAAATCACCCAATTTCACGACGCGGAAATCTGTTGGGTCATAAAGAAGTTGGTAGCAGGGAATCGGGAGGTATCTGACCGCCTTGAGGTTGTTCCACAATGGTGATGACGTTGAACGTCCCACCCTGGATCGTAAAGTCACGACAATTCTCAAGGGCCGAGACCCTGGGAACATCAGTACTGTTCAGGAGGTGAGAAACGATTCGCTTCGCACCTTGTTTCTTGAAATCCTGCGGGCATAGGAAGAGGGGGATTCCGGATTGACAAGTGACTACTGGATGAGATGGGTGCTGGAAGAAAGAGAGTGCAAGCTGTGCACTCGGCGCTCACATACTTAATGCGGATGGCAACTGCTGTGCATCAGAAGAGAAGCAGTTGGAATCGGAGCAGCGATGTTCAAAGCTGTTGAACAAGATCTATCTAGAATTCTGGGGCACAGAGTTGCCCTTGCTTAGGCTGTTGGAGCTGTGCGCGAGAAGCTTGAGAGAAGTAGTTAAATTATTCTCACAATACGCACGAACTATTTTGCAATCAATGTAAAATGCCGCTGCCCATTTGATGTCTGCCATTTCTACATGCCGATTCCCCGTAAGCCAAATCCCTTGAAATGTACAACCCACGGTTGCACTGCTATCGGAACTCCCGTTGCGCCGTTTATGTTGCCCGCAAAGTATAAGTTGAGATATACAGTATTTAACCAGGAAGCGAAACACTACGTAGAAGCGAAACAGTGGCTTTTTCCTGGATCCCAGGCATCAGACAGGCCCCAGTTTTTGTGAGGGGATAGTTAGCCATGAGAAATGGCTCATAGCAAAAGGAATTGTGCAAAAAGGTTCTGTAGAACCTGTGGCAGACCACTTTGTTTTCGCTATTTGTTGCCCTATTTTGGTGGATGTAATCCGTCAGAGGCACAGCATTTTGGGCGCCCAATTCCTCCTGCACAGGTGTGAACTGGGGGTTTTCAAGGTCTTAGAATACGACTATAAACACCCCTTGGGCTGGATTGCAACGAACTGCGGCCCACAGGTGATTTTGCAGTGTTTCGCTTCCACGTGATTCTGCAAAATCTGATGTTTGTAGAAGAATGGTCTCATTCTCAATCAAAACACGGCATTTCCCTATAAAACTATATATTGCCAGGTAGCCCTGACACATCTCTATCGATCTATGAAGAGATCCCCACATACCTTATGCAATCTCGGCCCAGGAATTGCGAATTTGCTTGAGTGTTTCGCTTCCTGGTTAAATACTGTAACTGATATCTCAAAAATGGAGCCGAGACAACAGAGCAGACTCACTTTCCACAGGTACGCAGCAGTACTAAGAGTGACCAAAGATAGGGAAGGATATCTGCGTCAGCGAGGGGCGCAGATGAAGCTGTTGGAGTTTCTGCTTCAAGTGAATAAATTCTTATGTTCACGTAGTACTCAGTTCAAATAAGGATAAGATTTACACAATGCCCGTGAGGGCGGGTGGTACAAGCTCGTGAGGATTACCTTTCTGTAACTACTGTATTTATACTATTCTGTGTATTCTTCTGAGTCATAAATAAAATGTTCCATAATATTCTTGAGTGTTTCATAATATTCCTGAACCTTCCAACTGACTCCCTCTGATTCACGATGAGTCTGTCCATGCCCGAGTCATTCCCGAGCCTCGGTCATGTGCCCGAGTACTCATATCCCAATAGAAGCCATTGTTAAAGAATAGTTCCATCCTTCGAACCACGAGAAACAAGGAGCATAAGAACAACCAGCCAGAGTCGGAAGAAAATAGCCAAGAAAAGGAGGGGAGGATTTTTGAATTGCAATGTGTGGTAAGTGCATCGCGGGTCCTTGTTTATTCTGAGCAAATATTCAATTATTTTATTTTTTGACGGGACGGGCAGACGGGCTAAGATTGAGCACCCCTCCTCATGTCATTTCCCTTTTTGAATGTACGGATATCCGGATATTTTTTGTGTACACAATCCTTAGGAGTGTCTGCATTCACAATATGTATGGACATCAACAAAACCCGAAGGAACTAAAATGAAATAAATAATAAATATGCATTGTACAGGCAGCGCCAACGCGGAGCAGTCGTATCCAAGAATCGCATCCAGCTCCCCCCCATCTCCCTGCGCTCCCTGGGGCAGAATCACACATGTTCGCCTCGCTTCTCTGCCTGGCCCACCGCATTCGTCTCCATTCGTCTCGAAATCGCGCACTCTCCGCCTCCATCCGAGCACACATTAATGCGCAGGGATACAACACTGCTACCCACGCAAATTGTATCCACCCGCTTCAAATCTTGTCTCAAGCCAACGGCTGCGTGGGGAATAGAAATACGCAATTTATTACGCCCCCACACGCATGCACCCGCTTCACGTCCTTTATAACAATGCCTGCGCGCTCGAGCCCACAAGCCAGCACCCGTAAGTAAAATAAATAAATCAGGAAGCGATCGTACAGGCAGAGCTTCGTGCGCTCCACCTCCCCGCGGTCCCACTCCTCCCCAAGCATTCCACCGCGCACACAGCAGCTCCAATCTCCGCACCGCCCGCGTGCACACCTCCCGCCCAGCTCAACTCGGGCCCTTCCCACCTCTGCCCGTGCGCATGGCGGCGGTCTGAAGGCTGACGACTCGGGCGCTGCTACGACAGATGCTAGCGCTGCTCCCCCATCGTACCCCCCCCGCTCCCTATCACGCCTCCCTCCATGCAGACATTAAGCAGGATGTGCATGCGCATTACGACCTGCGCCCCGCACGCGCGGACCACGGGTACGTGTCTGAGACAATGCAGCTGCACCGTGGTCGCGCGAGGGAAGTGCGGCGTGCAGATGTATCCACACACATAGTGACCGCCAGCCCACATCCTCAGCGCAAGCCCCGCGCCCCGCGCACAGGCCATCCCCCGCGGACGAGCGCACGCATACCTGCCCGTGCTGCTCGCACCTCGAATGCCGGATGCGAGAAAGGACGGCTGCCGTAAAGGGCTGCAGGCAAACAGGAAACAGGAAAGGAAAAAGGGACAAGGAGAACGCACCCGCGCCGCGTCGCTTCTCTTCCTCCCCACTGATGCGCAGCCTGCACCCGAGCAGCTCCGCCAGCACTTCAAGCGCACTCATTGCGATACCCGCGATGGCGATGCGCACGCGCCCGACACAGACGTGAGAGTGGTGACAATCCCTGTGAGCGACACCCGTATAGCGGACCTAGGAGCGAGTTTTTGTCAGTGTATGAGCGAGGGAAGGCCGAGAGGGGGAGGGATAGACACTGGGAGGGTGGGCGGGACGACGTAGACGGCGAGTTGGAGGGAGGATCAAGCAGAGAAGCGGGAGGAGAGAATACGCAGGACAGTCCCAAAAAGGACAGAGCGCAGTGAAGAGCGCGGAGGCGTCGATGACGAGCGTACAGCGTGCAGCGTGCAGAGCCATTCGTATATGTCCCACGGAAAAGGCACCTCCGTCGCCCAAATCGCGCAAAGAGGCGAGGACAGCGGGACAGACAAGTCCGCCCCGCAGCCACCCAAACGCGTGCGCATCGCCAGCGGCAAAGTCGGTGGTCATGCACAAGGAGGCGAGCGTCATCTCCCCGCCTGTGGATTCCTCCTCCCCTGGAAATGGGATCCAGCAACGCACGTCAGGCAAGGCGTGGCCCGTACTGTGTGCTGGGGATGCGGATTGCCACGGTCATCGCACGTGGCTTCACGTGGAGCGAGGGGAGAGGGAGAAGGAGGAAGGAGAGGAGGTGAAGAATACGCATGATGCTCACAAGTATCACGAATAGCTAAAGTCGCTCCGGCGATTCCCGACGCGCGATGTGCAAAAGAGTTTGGAGGCGAATTTAGGCGAAGGTGCTGAGGAAAGAAGCGCGTAAACAGGCAGTCCAGGGAGGGAGATTAAAAAGAGTAAAAACAAAGTAGATGGAGAAGGGGTGGATGCGCTGCACCGCGCGACAACGGACAACGCGATGCAGCAGCGTTTACGACTCGAGGAGAGGGAGGACGACGTGCACCGTGGAGGACAAGGTCCCGCTTCATGCACGTTCTCTGCACGCAGCCGAGGTGCTACCTCCTGCGTGGTTCGCCGGCACCCCGCAGCGAGGCCCTGCACATGACCTTATCCCCAATCCTTGGGCGTGCGCGCGTTGCAATAGGATGGCAGCGCCCTTCTGAGAAGCCGCGCATCCACCATCTCGATGCACTATGCATCATGGATATCGTCGCAGCCGCGGCAGTGGATTGGTAGATGGACCGGGAACGCAGTAGAGGATGGGAGGGAGAAGGAAGAATATATATACGCACCGCAGAAGCCGACGATTTGGAGGGACGCGTAGGTCGTGGATGCATTACCATAGCATTATGATGTCACACTGTGGGGAGGATAACACGATGTAAGAAAGAATGAGGGCCGAGAAACGATACTTTTTGGAAAGCAGTCCACGGGTTTGCAATAAAACGGCGATGCTTCGAGTGATCGATGAATGTGGAGCTAACTTCAAGGAGCGTATCAAAAAAGCGTATTTGCAGGGCCGGAATCGAATTCGTTTGGGCTGAGGTTGTTTGGACTCCGAGTGGAGGAAGGAAGGAAGATGACGTCGGAGGCTGCTGGTAAACAGTGTCAAGCTGCCGGGCCGTTGAACCCGTCGACTGTGATCGGGTGATTTCGCCGAGCTCTAAGTTATAAATGCTCTGTTCACGCTCCAGCATGAACATCCATGGAACTAATTTCGCCCCCTCCACCAGTTTCCACAGAGTTCCAGAAACCGGCCTATCCCTCAGGCTCAAACAAAGTGCTACAAAATCTTAGCCTGTACGGAAACGGTCTCTATCCCTTCTCTGGCTTTCCTGCAAAAAATTCCATGACAACCGGTTGATCCTTGAGAAGAGTGTCAAGCTGCTGGATTAAACGAGCTTCAACCGCTTCCTGGCGTTATATTACCGAGGTCACACCAAACGCCGTGGTCTCCAACAGAATTTCATCGAACTGACCAACCTCTGGTTTACGGTATAGGCTATTCATTATGGTGGACGTGTCCACCTTGCGACTACAAATATTGAGGTATGGGAATACTCTGGTTCATCAACTCATCGCCAGAATTTTGAATAGCAAATGCCCCTCAATTTAAAACAGGAGTGTGTTGCGTTTCGAGGATTTTCCCAGTGCCTTGTTGAACTCGGAGTCAGTGAAATGCCCTGGAAACATTTCACAACTGATGGAATACACGCTGGACTCTTCATCTCCTCTCTACGTCACCAGTATCAACGTAACCCATTTCATGTGCCAGGTTCGTGATAATACTTGTCGTTTTTATCGATAAACTGACGACTTTCTTGCTGCAGCAATTTTTTGGGAACCGACCACATTTTCCGAACCATGGAAAATAACAACATGTGTAAAGATTTCGGTTCCAAATCTGTCTTGAATCTTGGTCTTCTCGTCGCCTGATCTGGAGTGCACTGTCCCGTTCCCGCTAGGATTGTGGTGGACTCCGGTATCGACAAATTTGCTTGTGTTTTAAATTTTAGACACCATTGGCCGCTGTTTTGTCTTCAGAAATCTTGCTTCCAGATTTCAAGAGCACCGCAGCCACATAACATCATGTACGGCCCGTTTCCTCCTCTTCCGAATCAAACACTACACATTGGCATATCCTCCATTGGCGACCTCACTTACTTTCAATCTGCTTGAGATTCTCGGACACGAAGTCATTGCCTAAGGGTATGCATCTATTTATTCGTCGCGTTCAAGGGTCTGCTGCTCTCTGCCTCCGTCAAGACGCATGCTCTGGGCCGAGCATAAATGGTATTTCATGTATGCACCTACAAACCTCCGTCCTATCGTGGTGCGACAGCCACTGACATGTGAGTGCACTATACCGCCGTGAATCCTGAACTGCAAATCTCAACCTCAAATTTGAATAGCTAACGTGTGATTGTGCCACTGCATGCGGTTGGCCTGTAACACAGTGTTAGAATGCTTGCCGTGGAAATGTGTACAAAAAAAAACAGCTCATCTAGATTGTGCCAGCAGAAAAGCCTGGCAACAGATGATTCGGATGTCCCTATTGCCATGTGTATGTGCTTTAATATAGAAACCCGTTTCCAAACTGATCTGGGCAGGTGGACATGTTACGAGATTCGAGCCACACACAAACTGGAACTGGACAAGGTTGAAATTCAGATTCTCAGTAGCAACATGTTTAGGATTATGAGAAACAAGAGCGCAGTTCACTAAGTACACAATTGGGAAATAGGTATCAATGTGGCAGGCAAGTGTCTTGACCCTCAGCAGAGCCCAAGGGAGTAATATATTCCATCGTCAATCGCAGCATCTGGGCAATCCATTGAACTCTGATCCGTGAACTTGAATGATCATCAGCAAGTATGTAGCAATATTAGAGGAGTGGAAGCTTACTCCTGGGATGAATTTCTTCATTTGTTCGATATCTATCAGAGGATAGCCCACAGCGATGGCAGCATCTTGGGTGTAGGGATCATACCCTTTCGCAATGTGAAAGTCGCGGACCATATCATACTCGTGCTCGTCCCACTTCCCTTGCGACAGATATATCGAAAATTCAACAGTAGGCAGCCCAATGTCCTCTGCTCTTTCGTGAGTTAACCGGTCGAGCCCAGCAGGGTCGAAGGCCCAGTAATATTTCTCGGTATCCGGGGGGTTGGCGACAGTGATCAGATTATCCACGACCTCCACCTGTACCGGAAATAGGAAGAGATACACTTTGTCTGTGGGTGCATCTGTCATGAAGGTTCCTTGCAAGGTAAAGTCCAGATCAGTCTTCAAGGTGCAGTTGAAATAGATTCTGGTGACGAGCCCAGTTGCATCTACGATGTGAGAAGAAAAAATTTAGCCAATGATCTTGTGGGTTGTGCTCAAAGGGACCCACTGAAGGCTCCTTGGAGGTGATTACGAACATAGTGGTTCTGAGAAAGCCACCACTTTTGCGGTGCATCGAAGTCATTAAATCTTATGGGAAGCACCAGATATAAGGCTCTATCGGGACAATCTGGATAATCCACTCTACGAAACAATTATTTGAGAATGACGGTGCAAAGCAACCATAAGCGCACCGTGTCCATCCAGTCGGCAGGACCTCCTGAGGTAAATCACCCGTGTACACGTTGTACCACGAGCCAATATATAAGTCATCGAGTGTGAGATTCTTTGTAGTGGGAATGGCACAGAATTCATTTGGCTTGAGATGAGCACAGTCCCACTGGCAACAGGGGTTACAAATCGAAGGGAGCGTGATAGTTCCTGAGATTGATGGGGAAGAATTGAGGTAATCGGCGCTGTATGCAACCATCGAATAGAACTCATCGAGTTCAAGGGTAGATACGAGTTTGTCACCCAGGTCATACTCTGTTAATTTTACCTCAGGCAATTTTGGATGTGCCCCCGGTCTCACGATGTCTATACATGATTCATACCCATTGCCAACATCCATGCACAATTTCCCGGTAGACAGTCGGATCCATGCAGTACCTGGAAGGATATATAAGTTGTCTCCAGTGGTTTCTTGCCAGTAAGAATATGCAGCCTAATAATTGTTAGCTCTGCTGAAATCCCCACAGATTTTCGGAGCTCACAGAGAAATGCCGAGACTGTACATGAGGTAAAATCAATGCAGGCTTTAGGAACACCGCGGATAACAAACAGTTTCATTTCTGAAATAGTACGAGGCCAAGGCGGATCCAGCATGCAATTTTTGGACTTGGGAAAATGGTATCATTTCTATGCGGATGAGAAACTGAAATTTTTGGTCTGAGGTAAACTCTTACCATCGTGGTAGATCAGTGTGTTCATGCTGGCCGAACATCCAAGCCCGAAGAATTGTGCCAAGTGAGGATGCCTGTAAAAGTTGTAGATTTAAACACACTGGGGAGGAGAGTCATCTACCGAACTTGTGAGCCTTTCTGCACTTCAACAATTCTCTACGATGGAGGAATTTGCAAATGAATGGCTGTAAATGAAGATGGGGACTCGCCTGCTCAAATTGGGCATCATCATAAACAACCGCAGTCATTGGATCCTGGCTACCGAAGATACGGGCACGATAGACCCTCCGAGCTCCAACAACAACCTTGATGTGCCGGACTACAACTCCCGTCTTTTTGCGGTGGACAGGATGCCACTCGACTACATTCTGTTTGTCGATTTCATCCAACAGATTCAAATCACCCAATTTCACGACGCGGAAATCTGTTGGGTCATGAATGGGTTGGTAGCAGGGTATCGGGTGGTATCTTACCGCCTCGAGGTTGTTCCACAGTGCTGCTGACATTGAAAGTCCCACCCTGGATCATAAAATCACGACAATTCTCGAGGGCAGAGACCCTGGGAACATCAGCATCGCTCAGGAACGGAGACGTGCTTCCATTCACACCTTGTTTCTTGGAAACCTGCAGCCATAGGGAGAGGATGATTTTGGGTTGAGGAGTGACCACTGGATGAGATGGGTGTCGGAAGGAAGAGAAAGAAAGCTGTGCATTTTGGATTTAACATCTCTTGCTGTGCGTGAGAAATTCCGGGCGTAATTCGGCCAGCGCTTGTCGTTGAAAGCTGTTGAACAGCATCTGCGTAGAATCACAGGGCCACAGAGTTGCCCTTGCTTTAATGCTTAAGCTGTTGCAGCTGTGTGTGATCATGAGAAGAGAAGCAGTTGAACTATTCTTCCACTACGCCGAAGTATTTTGAAATCGATGTAATATGCCGCTGCAAGATTGATGTCTACTGCCTGTCCCGATTTTACATACTGATTCCCCAATAAACAGGCATGCAGCAGCACGAAGAGTGACCAAAGATAGGGCAGGATATCTGTGTCAGCAAGGAGCGCAGATGAAGCCAGGGTGAAGGAAAAGTTCTATGCATCGAACCACGAGAAACCAGGAGCATGAGAACAACCAGCCAGAACCAAAAGAAAATGCCCGAGAAAAAGAGAATGAGAAGAGGGGGGATTTTGAATTGCAATGTGTGGTAAGTGCAGGATCGCGGAGTCCTTGTTTGTTCTGAGCAAATATTCAATTATTTTTCGATGGGACGGGCAGACGAGCTAAGAATTGAGCACCCCTCATGTCATTTCCCTTTTTGGATGCGCGGATATCTGAGTATTTTTGTGGAACAGTGCTCATGAGCATCTGCATTCACAACATGTATGGACATCGACAAAACCGACAGAAAACCGAAAATAAAATAAAAATAAGCATAGCGATCGACAGGCAGCGCCAATGCGGATTAGCCGTATCCAAGCCCCACACCCGACAAAGCTCCACTTCCGTTTCCTCGCCGCCCGCTCATCCTGGGGCACAAGCACACGCGTTCGCATCGCTTCTCTGCGCTGCCCGCCGCATTCATCTCCGCGAGTCTCGAAATCGCGCACTCCCGCCCGGTGCCTACACCCGACCATACATTGCGCATGGACACAACGCGGCTGGTACCCCGCTGCGACACACGATGTATCGACCCTGCTTCAAGTCTCGAGCCAACGGCTGCATGGGAGAGAAAGAGATACGCAATCGTTCATGCAATTAGCCCCGCACGCATGCGCCCCTGTCCGCCGTGACAACGTCTGCGTGCTCGAGCCCACAAGCCAGCACCCGTAAGTAAACAAACTGAATCAGGAAGCTATCATACAGGCAGAGCTTTGTATGCTCCACCTCCCCGCGGTCCCGCTCCTCCTACAGCACAGACCCGCATGCGGCTCCAATCTCCGCACCGCCTGCATGCACACCTCCCGCCTCACTCGAACTCCCGCACTCCCCACCTATGCCCGTGCGCATAGCGACGCTGCTGCAACAGAATGCTAGCTTTGCGGCCCATCATACCCGCCCGCTTCCTCCCCCGAGACGGACATTAAGCAGCATGTGCACACGTGCATTACGACCTGCGCCCCACACGCGAGGAAACGGGTACATCTCCGAGCCACTGCACTTGCACCGTGGTAGCTCGAGCGAAGCGCGGCGTGCAGAGGTATCCACACATCGCAGCCGCTGACTCACATCCACCGCACACAAGCCATCCCCGCAGATGAGTGCGTGCATACCCGCCCGTGCTGCTCGCCCGAATCCTGGACGCGGGAAAGGGAAGGCCGCCGTCTGTCAAGGGCCCGCGTGCAGAATAGGGAACAAGAAAAGAAAAGGAGGGAACAAAAGGCAGAAGCAGAGCGCACCCCGTGCCGTCGTCGCTTCTCTTCCTTCTCCACCGATGCGCAGCCCGTACTCGGACATCCCACCCACCTCGAGCAGCTACAGCACCTCAAGCGCACAAGCGCATAGATTGCGAAATGTACCCGCGATGGCGATGCGCACGCGCGCCATGCAGACGAGAGGGCGACACGGACGGCGAGTGGTGACATTGCCGCCGATGTAGCGGACCTAGGAGCGAGTTTTGTCAGTGTGTGAGCGAGGGAAGGCAGGGAGCGGGAGGTGTAGATAGTGGGAGGGTGGAGCGAGAGGACGTAGTGGGTTGGAGGGAGGATCAAGCAGAAAAGCAGAGGAGAGAATACGCAGGACAGTCCAAAAAAGGAAAGAGCGCAGCGAAGAGCGCGGAGGCGTCAATGGCGAGCGCGCAGCCTGCGGTGTACAGCGCGAATCATATGCATCCCATAGAAAGGTACCCGCGACGCCCACATCGCACGCACAGAGGCTGGGACGGCGGGGACATTCAAGTCCGCCCCACATGCACAGCTGCCCAAACGCGCGCGCATCCTCCACGGGAAAGTCGGTGGTCGCGCACACAAGGAGGGCGAGCTTCATGCCCCCGCCCGCTGAATCCTCCTCCCTGGGCACTGGGATCCAGCAACGCACATCAGGCAATCGTGGCCCGTACTGTGTGCTGGGGATGCGGATTGCCACGGTCATCGCACGTGGCTTCACGTGGAGCGAGGGGAGAGGGAGAAGGAGGAAGGAGAGGAGGTGAAGAATACGCATGATGCTCACAAGTATCCTGAATAGCCAAAGTTACTCCGGCGATTCCCGACGTGCGATGTGCAAAAGCGTTATTTTCGAGGTGACTTTAGGTGAAGGTGCTGTGGTGGAAAGAAGCGTGTAAGTAGGCGGCCCAGAGAGGGAGGTTAAAAAAAGGAGAAGGAAGATGAATGGAGAGGGGTGGATGTGCTGCACCGCGCGACAACGGACAAGTGCTGCAGCCGAGTTTACGACTGAGGAGAGGGAGGACGACGTGCACCCGTGTAGGATGGGGTCCTGCATCATGCACGTTCTCCGCATGCAGCCGAGGTGCTACCTCCTGCGTGGCTCGCCACCACCGCGCAGTGAGGTACTTGACCAATTCCTCTGATGTGCGGGCCTTTCAGGTGGATGGCAGCGCTCCTCTGAGAAGCGCGCATCCACCATTTCGATGCACCATGCATCAGTATATCGTCGCAGTCGCGGAAGTGGATCGGTAGATGGACCGGGAATGCAATAGAGGATGGGAGAGAAAAGAGAGAATATATGTACGCACCACAGAAGCCGACGATTTGGAGGGACGCGTAGAAGGTGGATGCACTACCATATTGTTATGATGTCGCACTGTGGGGAAGATGGTCAACACGATGTAAGAAAAATGGGGCCGAGAAACGATACTTTTTGGAAAGCAGTCCACGGGTTTGCAATAAAACGGCGATGCTTCGAGTGATCGATGAATCTGGAGATAACTTCAAGGAGCGTGTCAAGAAAGCGTATATGTAGGGCTGGAATCGAATTCTCTTGAGCTGAAGTTGATCGGACTCTGGAGGGAAGGAAGATGACGTTGGAGGCTGCCGGTAAACAGTGTCAAGCTGTCGGGCCGTTGAATCCGTCGGCTGTGATCGGGTGATTTCACCGAGGACTTGCGTCATAAATGCTGACGCTCCAGCATGAATGTTCATGGGACAAATTTTGCTCCCTCCCCCAGTTTCCTCGCAGCTCCAGGAACCGGCTTATCCCTCAGGCTCAAACAAAGTGCTGCAATATGTTAGCCTGTACGGAGACGTTCGCTATCCCTTCTCTGGCTTTTCTGCCTGCTAAAAATTCCATCACAACTGGTTGGTCCTTGGGAGCGGCGTCAGGCTGTTGGGTTCGACGAGCTTTGGCTGGTCCCGGAGAATCCTGGTCTCATATTCAATACCGAGGTCACACCGAATGCATCTCTACCCAAATAGTGTGGTCTCCAACAGAATTTCATTGAACCGACGAACCTCTGGTTTACGGTACAGGCTCTTCATTATGGTGGACGCGTCCGCTTTGCGACTGCAAATATCGAGGTATGGGAATAATCTTGTTCATCAATTCATCACCAGAATTTCGAATTTCAGCAAATGCCGCTCGATTCAAACGGGAGGGTCTTGCGTTTCGAGGACTTTCCCAATATCTGGTTGAATTGCCGAACTCGAGACCAGGGCGATATTCAACGACCGATGGAACACTGGAACTCTTCATCTCCTCTCTAATTTCATACCTCATTTCCATGATAATACTTGTCGCTTTTTTGATGAACTGACGACTTCCATTGCTTTAGGAAATCTTTGGGAAGGTCTACAACACGACCACATTTCCCGAAGCACACAAAATAAGAACATGAGGAAATTTCGGTTCCAAATCTGCCTTGAACCTTGGTCTTCTCGTCGCCTGATCTAGAGGGTAATGTCCCGTGGCTGGAGAACTGTTCGGGACTATTTTACCGGTATTGACAATATTAATATTAATTTGCTTGTTATCAAAGTTTTGACACCTTCGTCTTCGTAAATCTTTGCCTCCAGATTTCAAGGGGACCGCAGCCACAAACATCATGGCCGTTTTCTCCAGGATCATTTAATCCCCCGCACACCTCCCTCTTCCAAATTCAACTGCTACCCAACCGCTGGCATATCCCCCATCGGCGACCTTGCACCACTAACTCACTTTCAATCTGCCTACATGCTTGAGATTCTCGGATTCGAAGTCATTGCCTAGGGACATTCATCTATTTACTCATCGCGTTCAAGGGTCTGCCGCTCTCAGCCGTGGTCAATACGCCTGCGCTGGGTCTAGCATGGATCGTCTCATCTCATGTAGGCATCTGTCATATTGTAGTGCAACATCCACCGCCATATCGACTGTCGTGTTTCCTGAACTGTGAATCTGAACCTCAAATTTGGCAACGAAGGCTCAGTTAAATGTGTGAGTGCGCTTCTGCACATGCTCGGCCTGTGACACGGAGTTAGAATGCCTACCGTGAAAATGTGTACAAAAGACCTCATCTAGATTGTGCCAGTGGAAAACTTTGGCAACAGAGGATTTAGATGGCCCTATTGCCATGTGTATGTGCTTAATATAGAATCCTGTTTCCAAACTCATCTGGGCAGGTGGACGTGTTACGAGATTCGAACCATACACGGAAGGGAACTTGGGTAGTAAACAAGGTTGAAAGTCAGATTCTCAGTAGCACCATATTTGGGATTATGAGAAACAAGGGCACAGTTCATTACAGTAAGAGCACAATCGGGAAATAGGTATCAATGTGTCTTGACCTCAGCAGAGCCCAAGGGAGTAGAATATTCCATCCTCAACCTCGGTATCTGAGCAATCTATTGAACGCTCATCAGCAAACTGAAACAATCATCAGCGAGCATGTAGGATTATTAGGAGTGGAAGCTTACTCCTGGGATGAATTTCTTCATCTCTTCAATATCAATAAGTGGATAGCCCACAGCGATGGCGGCATCTTGGGTGTACGGATCGAACCCTTTCGCAATGTGAAAGTCACGGATCATATCATAGTCGCGCTCATCCCATCTCCCACCATACAGATATATCAAAAATTCAACAGTAGGCAGCCCAAAGTCCTCTACCACGTCATGAGTTAACCGGTTGAGACCAGCAGGATCAAATGCCCAGTAGTACTTCTCGGTATCCGGGGGGTTGGTCACAGTGATCAGATTATCCAAGACCTCTACCTGTGGAGGAAATAGGAAGAGATACACTTTGTCCGTGGGTGCATCTGCCATGAAAGTTCCTTGTAAGGTAAAGTCCAGATCAGTCTTCAACATGCAGTTGAAACCAATTCCGGTGACGAGCTCAGTTGCATCTACTATGTCAGGAGAAAGAAATTAGCCAATGATCTTGTGGGTTGTGTTCGAAGGGACTCACTGAAGGCACCTTGGTGCTTACGAACATAGTGGTTCTGAGAAAGCCACCATTTCAGTGATGCGGTGGCAGTGCTGTCGTTCAATCCTACAGTGATCCCGAACAGACGTGAGTGACACTCTGGATAATCAACCCTACAGAATAATTATTCGAGAATGACGGTGCAAAGCAACTATAAGCGCACCGTGTCCAACCAGTTGGCAGGACCTCCCCATCCATGTACCAGCGCCCAATATATAAGTCATCAGGTGTGAAATTCTTCGTAGTGGGAATGGCGCAGAAATCATTTGGAGCATGGTCCAACTGCCAAAAGGGGTTAAAAATCGAAGGGAGCGTGATGGTTCCAGCGTTTGTTGGGAAGAAATTGGGGCAACGGGTGTTGCCACATGCAACCATTGAATAGAACTCATCGAGTTCAAGGGTAGATAAGAGTTTGTCACCCAGGTCATACTCTGTTAATTTGACCTCAGACAATTCGGAATGTGGCCTCGGCACGTAATAGTGGATGCGGGCTGCGATCGATTCATACCCACTGCCCACATCTATGCACAATTTTCCGGTAGACAGTCGGATCCATGCGGTAACTGGAAGATCCCAGAAGCCCCCTCCAGTGGTATCTTTCCAGTAAAATTTTGCAGCCTTGATGATGGTCAGCTGTATTGAAATGCCCTCAGATTTTCGGAGCTCACCTGAAGGTGCCACGACTGTGCATCAAAAAATCAGTGATGCAGGCTTTAGGAACACCGCGGACAACTAACAGTTTGATTTCTGAAATAGTACGAGGCCAAGGTGGATCCAGCATGCAATTTTTCGACTTGGGAAAATGGTATCATTTCTGTGCAGATGAGAAATCGAAATCTGTGGAGAATGGGAAACCCTTACCATCATGGCAGATCAGCGCATTTGGGCCAGCTGAACAAGTAAACCCAAAAAACTGGGCCAAGTGCGGATGCCTGTGAAAGATATAGATTTACACACTAGTATGCACAACCACCTACCGAATTTGTGGGCCTTCCTTCATTTCAGCCATTCTCTAGAATGGAAGAATATGTAAATCAGGGGGGATGACTGGAGATGGTGGCTCACCTGCTCAAATTGGGCATCATTATAAACAATCGCAGTCATTGGATCTTGGCTACCAAAGATCCGTGCACGATAGATCCTCTGTGTTCCAACCACAACCTTGATATGCCGGACCACAGCTCCCGTCCTTTTGTCGTGGACAGGACGCCGCTCGACCACATTGTATTTGCCAATCTCGTCCAAAAGATTCAAATCACCCAATTTCACAACGCGGAAATCTGTTGGATCATAAATATGTTGGTGGCAGGGAATCGGGAGGTATCTCACCGCCCGGAGATTGTTCCACAGTGGTGCTGACATTGAAAGTCCCACCCTGGATCGTAAAGTCGCGACAATTCTCGAGGGCAGCCACCCTGTGAACATCAGGAATCCTCAGAGACCGAGACGTGCTTCCGTTCATACCTTGTTTCTTGAACTACTGCAGACATAGAAACCTCGGAGGGTGATTCTAGACTGAGGACTGACCACTGGATGAGATGGGTGTCGGAAGGAAGAGAAAGAAAGCTGTGCATTTTGGATTTAACATCTCTTGCTGTGTGTGAGAAATTGCGCGCGTAATTCGGCCAGCGCTTGTCGTTGAAAGCTGTTGAACAGCATCTACGTAGAATTCCGGGGCCACAGAGTTGCCCTTGCTTAATGCGCAAGCTGTTGCAGCTGTGCGTGATCATGAGAAGAGAAGCAGTTGAACTATTCTTCCAACAAGCCGGAAGTATTTTGAAATCGATGTAATATGCCGCTGCAAGATTGATGTCTACTGCCTGTCCCGATTTTACATATCGATTCCCCAATAAACAGGCATGCAGCAGCACGAAGAGTGACCAAAGATAGGGCAGGATATCTGTGTCAGCGAGGAGCGCAGATGAAGCCAGGGTGAAGGAAAAGTTCTATGCATCGAACCACGAGAAACCAGGAGCATGAGAACAGCCAGCCAGATTCAGAAGAAAATACCCCAAGAAAAGGTGAGAACAGGGGAGGATTCTTGAATTGTAACATGTGGTAAGTGCAGGATCGCGGAGTCCTTGTTTGTTCTAAGCAAATATTCAAATATTTTTTGACGGGACGGCCAGACGGGCTAAGAATTGAGCACCCCTCCCCCTCATGTCATTTCCCTCATTGGATGCACGGATATCCGGATATTTTTTGTGGATACAGTTCGCATGAGTGTCTGCATTCACAATATGTATAGACACTGACAAAACTCGAAAGAAAACAGAAAATAAAATAAATAAGCAAGTGATGGTACAGGCGGCGCCAACGCGGAGCAGTCGTATCCAAGACTCACACCCGACAGAGCTCCACTTCCATCTCCGTGCGCTCCCGTTCACCCTGGGGCACAAGCACACGCATTCGCGTCGCTTCTCTGCCGCCCGCCAGATTTGTCTCGGCTACTCTCGAATTGCGCATTCCCGGCCTACACCCGACCATAAATTGCGCAGGGACACGATGCCGCTGCGATGCAGATTGTACCCAGCCGCATGGGGTCGAGAGATACACAGTCGCTCATGCGATTGGGTATTACGGGCCCGCACGCATGCGCCCTGTCCGCCGTGACAACGTCTGCGTGCTCAAGCCCACAAGCCAGCGCCCACAAGTAAACAAACTAAATCAGGAGGCGATCGCACAAGCAGAGCTTTGTATGCTCCACCTCCTCGCGGGCCCGCTCCTCCTCGAGCACAGACCCGCATCCCACCGCGCGCACAGCGGCTCCAATCTTCGCACCATCTGCATGTACACCTCCCGCCCCGCTCGGATTTGCGCCCTTTCCACCTCCGCCCGTGCGCTGGTGACAATCTGCAGGCTGACGCGCTGCTGCTACGGAGTGCTAGCGCTGCACCCCCATCATACCCGCCTGCTCCCTATCCAGCCTCTGCCCGACAAACATTAAGCAGCATGCACATGCGCGTACCACCACCTGCGTGGCGCCCGCACGCGGACAACGGGTACATGTCCGAGATTGCACTTCCACCGTGATCGCGCAAGCGAAGCACGGCATGCAGAGTATCCACACACACATTGTAGCCGCCGACCCGCATCCTCAGCGCAAGCCCCGCATCCCGCGCACAAGCCATCCCCGCGGACGAGCGCACGCAGACCCGCCCGTGCCGCTCGCGCGTCGAATCCCGGATGTGAGAAAGGAATGCTGCCGTCGAGGGCCCGCGGACAGACCAGGAAACAAGAGAAGAACAGAAGAAAAGAAAAGGGACAACGAGAACACACCCCGCGACCCCGTCGCTTCTCCCGGATGTGCAGCCCGCAGCTGCACATCCCATCCACCCCGAGCAGCTCCTCCAGCAGCTCAAGCGCATTCATTGCGATACCGCGATGGCGATGCGCACGCGCGTGACGCAGACGTGAGAGTGTCATGTCAGACATGGGCGGCGACTGGTGATAATGCTGCCGATGCAGCGGACCTAGGAGTTTTTGTCAGTGTGTGAGCGAGGGTAGGCCGAGAAGGGGCAGGGATAGATAGTGGGAGGGTGGAGCGAGAGGACGTAGAGAGTGGGTTGGAGGGGGAATTCAGCAGGGGAGCGAGAGGGGAGGATATGCAGGACAGTCCCAAAAAGGAAAGAGAGCAGCGAAGAGCGGGGAGACGTCCATGACGAGCCTGCAGCGTGCCGCGTGCAGAGCCATTCGTATATGTCCCACGGGAAAGGCACCTCCGTCGCCCAAATCGCGCAAAGAGGCGAGGACAGCGGGACAGACAAGTCCGCCCCGCAGCCACCCAAACGCGTGCGCATCGCCCGCGGCGAAGTCGGTGGTCATGCACAAGGAGGCGAGCGTCATCTCCCCGCCTGTGGATTCCTCCTCCCCTGGCAATGGGATCCAGCAACGCTCGTCAGGTAGTCGTGGCCCGTACTGTGCGCTGGGGATGCAGATTGTCATGATCGTCGCACGCGGCTTCCCATGAAGGAAGGTAGGGCAAGGGGAGAGGGGAGAGGAGGAAGGAGAGGAGGGGAGAATAGCATAATACTCACAAGTATCACGAATAGCTAAAGTTGCTCCGGCGATTCCCGACGCGCGATGTGCGAAAGCGTTAATTTCGAGGTGAATTTAGGCGAAGGTGCTGTGGAGGAAAGAAGCAGGTAAGCAGGCGGTCCGAAGAAGGAGAGTAGGAGGAGAAGGAATGGAGAAGAGCCAGATGTGCTGCATCGCGCGACAACGGGCAACGCGCTGCGGCCTGGTATGCGACTCGAGGAACGGGAGGACGACGTGCACCCGTGTAGGATGAGGTCCCGCTTCATTCCCTGCACGTAGACGAGGCGGTTTGTCACGCGTTTGCATTGCCACCGTACTCGCAGCAAGTTGCTGGACCCGCACCAGCTTGTCCCAAATCCTCTGACGTGCGCGGGTTTCAGGGGGATGGCAACGCCCTTCTGAGAAGCCGCGCATCTGCCATCTTGAAGCAGTGCACCATGCATCACGGATATCGTCGTAGTCACGGAAATGGATTGGTAGATGGATCGGGAATGCAATAGAGGATGGAGGGAGAAGACGCACCGCAAAAGCCGACGACTTGGAGGGACACGTAGGGCGTGGATGCATTAACATATCATTATGATGTCGCACTGTGGCAGGATGGTCAACACGATGTAAGAAAAATGAGGGTCAAGAACAATACTTTTGGAAAGCAGTCCACGGGTTTCAATGAAAGGTCGAGTGATCGATGAATCTAGAGCTAACTGCAAGGAGCGCCTCAAAAAAGTGTATATGCAGGGCTGGAATCAAATTCGTTTGGGCTGAGGTTGTTTGGATTCCGAGTGCAGGAAGGAAGGATGACGTTGGAGGCTGCTGGCAAACAGTGTCAAATTGTCGGGCTGTTGAACCTGCCGGCTGTGATCGGGTGATTTTGCCGATCTCATCTGCTGTCCTCTTCAGCATGAACGTCCAGGGGCCAATTTCGCCGCCCCACTCCAAGTTTCCACACAGTTCCAGAAATCGGCTTTCTTCCCTCAGGCTCAAACAAAGTGCTGCAAGAGGTTAGTATGGAATTCGGTCCGAGTCACCGCAACAACATTTGCGCAAGACCGTCTCTACCCCATCCCTGGGTTGTCTGCCTGGGAAAAATTCCATAACCACCGGCTGATCCTTGAGAACAGCATCAAGCTGCTGGATTCAACGAGCTTTAACTGCTTTCTTGCGTAATATCACCGAGATCACACCAAATGCATCTCTGCCCAAATAGCGCGGTCTCCAACACAATTTCAGCGAACTGATGAACCTCTGGTTTACGGTAGAGACTACGCATTATTATGGTGGACGCTTCCGCCTTGTGACTACAAATATCGAGGTATGGGAATACTCTTGTTCATCAACTCATCGCCAGAATTTCGAACAGCAGATGCCCCTCGATCAAAACAGGAGGGTGTTGCGTCTCGAGGATTGTCCCGAAATCTGGTTGAATGCTGAACTGGGGCCCAGAAAAAATGCCCTGGCAAACTGATACAACACGCGCTGAGACTGTTAATCTCTCTACATCACCAGTATCAACGTAACCCATTTCATGTCCCATTTCCGTGATAATACTTGTCGCTTTTTCGATGAACTGATGACTTACTTGCTTCAGGAATTTATTGGGAAGGTCTACAACACGACACATTTTCCGAAGCGTGCAAAACATATATAGAATTTCGTTCCAAATCTGGCTTGAATCTCGTCTTCTCGTCGCTGATCTGGAGGTACTGTCCCGTGGCTGAAGGGCTATTTACCTTCCGGTATTAACAATGTGCTTGTTATCTAAATTTTTGACACCATCGTACTTGACCCCTACCTTGCCTTCAGAAATCTTGCTTCCAGATTTCAAGGGACCGCACCCACAAAACGTCATCGTTCCCTCCGAGATATTAATCCCCGCACACCTCCCTTTTCCAAATTCAAACGCTACCCACCCGCTGGCATATCCTCCTGGACCATTGGCGACCTCGCACTACTCACTTACATTCAATCTGTCTACATACTTGAGATTCTGGACTCGAAGTCATTGCCTATGTACATCCATCCATTTACTCATCGCGTTCAATGGTCTGCTGCTCTCCTCATCAGTCAATACACATGCGGGCCTAGCATAGATGGCCTCATTGAATGCATGCACCCAACCTCCATCATATCGCGGTGCAACAGCCACCGACATTGAGTGCACTATGCCACGCGAATCCTAAATTGCGAATCTCAACCTCAAATTTAAACAGTTAACGTGTGGATGTGCCACTGCACGCGGTTCACCGGCGACACAGAGTTAGAATGCCTACCGTGAAAGTGTGTACAAAAGACCTCATCTAGCTTGTGCCAGCAGAAAATCCTGGCAACAGAAGATTTGGATGGCCCTATTGCTATATGTATGTACGTTAACATATAGAATCCTGTTTCCCAACTCATCTGGGCAGGGACATATTACAAGATTCGAGCCATAGAAGGAATAGAACTCGAGTGGTAGACAAGGCTGAAAGTCAGATTCTGAGTAGCAACATGTTTAAGATTATGAGAAACAAAGGCGCAGTTCATTGAATACCAAACGGAAAACAAGTATTGATGTGGCAGTCAAGTGCTTGACCCTCAGCAGAGTCCAAGGGGTCTAGATACTTAGCAGAGCCCGAGAGAGTAATATATTCCATCGTCAACCTCGGCATCTGAGCCATCCATCGAACTCTCACCCGCAAACTTGAATGGTCATTAGCAAGTATGTATCAATATTAGAGGAGTGGAAGCTTACTCTTGGATTCAATTTCTTCATTTCTTTGATATCTATCAGAGGATAGCCCATGGCGATGGCAGCATCTTGGGTGTAGGGATCGAACCCCTTCGCAACGTGAAAGTCACGGATCATATCATAGTCATGCTCATCCCAACTCCCCCCTAACACTCTCATGAAAAATTCGACAGTAGTCAGACCAAAGTCCTCTGCCATGTCGTGAGTTAACCGGTCGAGCCCAGCAGGGTCGAAGGCCCAGTAATATTTCTCGGTATTCAGGGGGTTGGTGACAAGTAACTGGCCATCCACGACATCTGCCTGTGGTGGAAATAGGAAGAGGTACACTTTGTCTGTGGGTGCATCCGCCATGAAGGTTCCTCGCAAGGTAAAGTCCAGATCAGTGTTCAAGGTACATTTGAAAGCAATTCTGGTGAGGAGCTCAGTTGCATCTACGATGTCAGAAGAAAATAAATTAACCAATTATTCTCCAAGATATGTTCAAAGTGACCCACAAAATCCCCCTTGCAGGTGTTTATGAACATAGTGGCTCTGAGAAAGCCACCATTTCAGTGGCGTGGTGATGTCCTTAAATCCTACGCTGATCCAGAACAGACCTGAGTGACACTCTGGATAATCAACCCTACAGAACAATTATTCGAGAATGATGGTGCAAAGCAACCCTAAGCGCACCGTGTCCATCCAGTTGGCAGGACCTCCGAAGGCAGATCATGTGTATACCAGGAGCCAATAAAAAAGGCCTCTGGTGTGAGATGCTTTGCAGTGGGAATGGCGCAAAATGCATCCAGCCCGATATGAGCACGGTCACCGTAAGGGTGTCACGTGCCGTGTCACGATCCCGGACCGCAGACCGTATCCGGGCCCGAGCGGGTCCGTAATCCTGCCGATTGATATTCACAGCATCGTATCCTTCACAGCCTTTCCATATGCTTGTTGACTCACATCAGTTTCCGGACGTTCCGGTAACCTATTCTCCACACTTATGCTATGCTGGGCTATGCTTTGACTCAACCGCATCACGGACCTCCGGTCGTGTTGCCAATTACATTATATCACCTTTAGTTTTGTATATCACTATAAATAGTGACCTGTATCATAGTTGTAGTTCAGTTTGAATATCAACTAAGATTGTGTCTACTCCTCTGACATACTCTTCGGACTCCGCTCTGAAATCGGGCTCCGGGCGTAGTGAAAGGCGCAGCGCACGAGCTGAAGCCAAAGCCCATTCTTACACCATATAGTTGACACCACCGTACGGGCCCGGTCGGCCCCGCTGGACTTATCCTTTTTGTCTTCCGACCTTCGGACTTCCCGTAACCTCGGCCCCTCCGGCCACCTCGGTATCCGGTACTTGACAAAGGGTTGCAAATGGAAGGGAGCATAATGGTTCTGGGGGCTGGCAAGGAAACATGGGGGGAATACGTGTGGTTTGTAAGCAGGGAATAGAACTCATCGAGTTCGAGGGTATATAGAAGTTTGTCACCCAGGTCATACTCTGTTAATTTGACCTCACACAATTTGGAACGTGGCACCGGCACAGGGTGGATGCTGGCTGTGATCGATTCATATCCATTTCCCACATCCATGCACAATTTTCCAGTAAACAGTCGGATCCACGCGGTACCTGGGAGATCATAGAAGTCGTTTCCAGTCGTTTCTTGCCAGTAAGAACCGGCAGCCTTGATGATTGTCAGCTCTGCTGAAATGCCCTCAGATTTTTCGCAGCTCACATAGAAGTGCTGTGTCTGTACATGAGGTAAAATCAATGCAGGCTTTAGGAACACTGCGGATAACAAACAGTTTCATTTCTGAAATAGTACGAGGCCAAGGCGGATCCGGCATGCAACTTTTCGACTTGGGAAAATGGTATCATTTCTATGTGGATGAGAAATTGAAATTTTTGGTCTGAGGCAAACTCTTACCATCGTGGTAGATCAGTGCGTTCACGCTGGCCGAACATCCAAGCCCAAAGAATTGTGCTAAGTGAGGATGCCTGTAAAAGTTGTAAATTTATACAACAGCAAGTAGAACTATCTACCGAAATTGTTGGCCTCTGTGTGTCTCAACCATTCTCTACGATGGAGGAATATGTAAGTCAATGGCTATACATGGAGATTGTGACTCGCCTGCTCAAATTGGGCATTATTATAAACAACCGCAGTCATTGGATCCTGGCTCCCGAAGATCCGTGCCCGACAGGTCCTCCGTGTTCCAACGACAACCTTGACATGCCGGACAACCACTCCCGTCTTTTTGCGGTGGACAGGGCGGCGCTCGACTACATTGTATTTGCCAATCTCGTCCAACAGATTCAAATCCCCCAATTTCACGATGCGGAAATCTGTTGAGTCGTAAATGAGTTGGTAGCAAGGAATCGGGGGATCTCACCGCCCGGAGATTGTCCCTCAGTGGTGCTGCTGACATTGAAAGTCCCACCCTGGATCGTAAAATCACGACAATTCTCAAGGGCAGAGACCCTGGGAACATCAGCATTGCTCAGAGACGGAGACGTGGTTCCGCTTGCACCTTGTTTCTTGAAATCCTGTAGCCATAGGGAGAGGGTAATTCTGGATTAAGGAGTGACCACCAGATGAGATAGGTGTCGGAAGGAAGAAAAGAAAGCTGTGCATTTTGGATTTAACATCTCTTGCTGTGCGTGAGAAATTGCGGGTGTAATTCGGCCAGCGCTTGTCGTTGAAAGCTGTTGAACAGGATCTATGTAAAATTCCGAGGCCACAGAGTTGCCCTTGCTTTAATGCTTAAGCTGTTGCAGCTGTGCGTGATCATGAGAAGAGAAGCAGTTGAACTATTCTTCCAACACGCTGGAAGTATTTTGAAATCGATGTAATATGCCGCTGCAAGATTGATGTCTACTGCCTGTCCCGATTTTACATACTGATTCCCCAATAAACAGGTACGCAGCAGCACTAAGAGTGACCAATGATTGGGAAGCATATCTGCGTCAGCGAGCGCAGATGAAGTCATTGTCAAGAATCCATCCTTCGAACCACGAGAAACAAGGAACACGAGAACAACCAGCCAGAGTCAAAAGAAAATACCCAAGAAAAGGAGGGGAGGATTTTTGAATTGCAATGTGTGGTAAGTGCAGAATTGCGGAGTCCTTGTTTGTTCTGAGCAAACATTCAATTATTTTTCGACGGGACGGGCAGATGGGCTAAGAATTGAGCACCCCTCATGTCATTTCCCTTTTTGGATACGCAGATATCCGGATATTTTTTGTGGGCACAGTTCTCATGAGTGTCTGATTTCACAATATGTATGGACGTCGACAAAACCCGAAAGGAAACAGAAAATAAAATAAATGAGCAAGTGATCGTAAGTTACAGGCAGCGCCAACGCGGAGCAGCGGTATCCAAGACTCACACCCGACAGAGCTCCACCTCCAACCCCCTGCGCCCAGGGCACAAGCACACATGTTCACCTCTTTTTCCTGCGTCGCCCGCTGCATTCGTCTCGGCGAGTCTCGACATCGCGCACTCCCCGCCTACACCCGACCATAAATTGCGCAGGGACACAATGCCGCTGCTACCCAGCTCCGACACATTGCAGCCACCCCACTTCAAGTCTCAAGCCAACGGCCGCATGAGGGAGAAAAGTACGCAATCGTTCATATGACTGGGTATTACGCCCTCACACTTATGCGCCCCCTGTCCGCCGTGACAACGTCGGCGTGCTCGAGCCCACAAGCCGCCGCCGGTGCCCGTAAGTAAACAACCTAAATCAGGAAGCGATCGTACAGGCAGAGCTTCGTGCGCTCCACCTCCTCGCAGTCCCGCTCCTCCTCGAGCACATAGACCCGCATTCCACCGCACGCACAGCGGCTCCAATCTTCACACCGCCCGTGTGCACATCTCCCGCCCAGCTCGGACTCCTTCCCGGCCTCCGCCCGTGCGCATAGTGTCAATCTGCAGGGCTGCCACGGAATGCTAGCGCTCTGCCCCCATCGTACCCGCCCGCTCCTGGTCCGGCCGCCCCCCAGGCAGACACTAAGTAGCATGTGCATGTGCGCATTCCGACCTGCGCCCTGCATGCGGGGACGTGTCCGAGACATTGCACTTGCACCGTGGTACCCCGAGCGAAGCGCAGCGTGCGGTGTGTGGAGGTACGCAAACACACATTGTGACCGCCAGCCCGCATCCACCGTGCAAGCACCGCGCACGAGCGCGCATACCCGCCCGTGCCGCTCGCACCGCTCGCGCCTCGAATCCCGGATCCGAGGAAGGAAGGCCGCCTCAAGGACCCGCGTGCAAAGCAAGAAAGAAGGAAACAAAAGGTAGAGGGAGAACGCACGTCGTACTCCCGTAGCTTCTCTGCCTGTCCCACTGATGTGCAGCCCGCACTCGTACATCCTCCTCGCCCTCGGCCCCCTACAGCATCTCGGACATCATGTTCCCAGATGAGAGCGCAACACGGATAGCACCGGCGGAGGTGATGGATTTATAGGACGCCGACCTGGGAGCACTGCGCGTGAGACAGTCAGTTACTGTGTGGGCGAGGGAAGGCAGGGAAGGGGAGGGATAGATAGTGGGAGGGTAGAGCGGGAGGACGGCGAGGGTGGGTTGGAGGGAGGAGTAAGCAGAGAAGCGAGAGGGGAGGATAAGCAGGATAGTCCAAAAAAGGAAAGAGCGCAGCGAAGAGCGCGGAGGCAGCAATGACGAGCGTGCAGCGTGCGGTGCCATTCGTATACGTCCTATGGAAATGGTACCCACGTCGCCCACATCGCGCACAGAGGCAAGTACAGTGCACGCCCCACAGGCACCCAAGCGCGCGCGCATCGCCGGCGGCAAAGTCGGTGGCCACGCACACAAGGAAGGCGACCCTCATCCCCCGCCTGTGCGACTCCTCCTGCCCTGGCAATGGGATCCAGCAACGCTCTTCAGGCAGTCGTGGCCCATACTGTGCGCTGGGGATGCGGATTGTCATGATCATCGCACGTGGCTTCGTGTGAAGGAAGGGGGAGCGAGGGGAGAGGGAGAAGGAGGAAGGAGAGGAGATGAAGAATAAGCACGATACTCACAAGTATCCCGAATAACCAAACTATTGCTCCCCCTGTCACTCCCAGATTAACCGACGCGCGGTGTGCGAAGGAGCTATTTTCGAGGTTGACGTAGGTGGAGGTGCTGTGGAGGAAAGAAGCGCATAAGCAGGGGTCCGGAGAGGGAGATTAAAAAGAAGAGAGGCAAGATGAAGGGAGAAGGGGAGGGTGCGCTGCACCGCGCTACAGCCGAGTCAAAGACTCGAGGAATGGAAGGACCGTGTAGGATGAGGTCCCGCTTCATGCACGTTCTCTGCAGGCAGTCGAGGTGCCACTTCCCACGCATGCATTGCTATTGCCTTCGCAGCGAGGTCCCACTAGTAAATCCTCTGACGTGCACGCGTTTCAGGTGGATGGCAGCGCCCCTCTGAGAAGTTACGCATTCACCACCTCGATGCATCATGCATCATGGATATCGTTGCAGTCGCGGAAGTGAATTGGTAAATGGACCGGGAATGCAATAGAGAATGGGAGGGAGAAGATAGAATATACGCACCGCAGAAGCCGACGACTTGGAGGGATGCGTAGCGTAGGTGGTAGATAGTTGTGGATGGCTCATTACTCTATGATGTCGCGCTGTGGGGAGCATGGTCAACACGATGCAAGAAAAAGTGAGGGCCAAGAAAAGATACTTTTTGGAAAGAGCGACGTCGAAAGCAGTCCACGGGTTTTCAATGAAAGGTCGAGTGATCGATGAATCTAGAGCTAACTTCGAGGAGCGTGTCACAAAAGTGTATATGCAGGGCCGGAATCAAATTCTCTTGGGCTGTAGTTGTTTGGACTCGGCCTCGTGATCTCTTACCACCACCATCTTTTTGGCGATGGTAACGACTCGAGGCCTCCCCGCTGTCGCAGGCAGCGGAGGAGGCTCGTCTAGCACTCCTCACCATGACCGTGGATGCCCCTGGCCCCTGGGCAGCGCCGTTGTGCGCGGGCGACGAAGAACGCCAAAGGCCCATGACCACGGGTGAGCGAGAAAAGTGCTCTTCATAAAAGAACTACACTACATATAGCCTGAACATGAAAACCCCGGCCCCGTTTGTACCCCAACTGATAGAAACTATTAAGAGTACAACGCCAGAGATATCGACTCGGACGAAAATGACGCAAAATTGCGGTTGTGCCCCCAGATTCTGCCCACCTACATCCCCAAAATTCCATCATAGGGCACGTGCACCTATGCAGCTGTCAAGCTCGCCAGTCAATCAACATAAAGGCCCGCGGAGGCAAAAGAAAACTCTATTCTGTTATGTCCAGCATCTCCGCACAATGAGCGCCGACAACAATGCCGACGCCACTCCAGACGTAGTCAGTCCCCATAAGACAGTCCATACCGGGACGACTGACGACACCTCGAAGCATCTCCCAAGTCTCTGCTCTGATCGCGAACGCCCATCCCCCGGCCCAAACCGGAAAGTGTCGGGCTCTGGCGCCCGCAAGACCCCGGGTCCAGATGGAACAACTGCTGATATCTTCCTGGCCGGCAGCAACACCAACTCTGGCAGCTTCGTTCTCGGGAGTTTCCGAGACTCCCTGGCCAGAACAGGGAGACCCTTCAGAAGTCAGAGTGCCTCTCCCACGCCTTCTCGCCGCACCCATGAACTGGACACCGGGCACCACACTACCGATGTTGACGGCAGCGACGTCGAGGAAGGCCAGATCGTGGAACGTAAGTATGCAGACCTGCACAAAGTACAAAACCCTGACAGACAATACCAGACGTGCCGACGATTGCAGTAACCGCGACCCCCAAAAACCGCGAAGACCAAATCGCACCAGACACCCATGCAGCCACCACTCAGCCCGCCAACACGGAAGACGTAGCCAACGAGGCGGACAACGAGGCCGATGAGTACGCTGCCATGGTCATTGACAACAACGACCCCGCTGCTGAATTCGACGCTGCAATGGCCCTCCTTGGCCAAGAAGACAAGATAGTCCTCCCTGCTGCCCCCCCCCCCTGCTAATGCGGCGCCGGGGCACGCATTCTTCTTTGACAATGCTCAGCAAGCCGCAGCGCACATCATATCTGCAGCGACGGATGCCGCTGCGGGACAGATGCTCCCCAATGCCATCTCGCTGAGGGCTCAACCCCATCCCCTCGTCGACGCCAATCACCTCAATGGGGGCACCATCCCCATGGGCAGTGGTGTCCTCCCTTTCGTCTTCGCTGACCACCGGCAAGCTGCCGCCCACTTTGCAGGTGCAGCCAATAATACCACGCCCATGTATGTGTTTGGCGCGCAAGGCGGGGACCCTATGGTGGTCGTCCCTGCTCCCGGAGGCCCCGTCCACCCTGATGCCGCTCGGATGCAGGGAGTCATGCCAGTCCCAGCTGGGGCGATCCCAGCAGGGCTAGTGGCAACCCAAGCATTCCTCCTCGGAGGGCCAGCAGGCCCCGCTACTGGCTTCATCTTCCCGGACCTCATGGTCCACGCTATGACTGCCCCCACGGACCAGCACCTTAACCCCACCGCAAGCTACTGGCCACCCCATTCCCCGAGCCCGCTGGACCGGCGGACATCGGCAAGGCGGCGATTATCCAGCCGAACGACGGCAGTTTCAACCGCCTCGTTATCAGCCAGGAGCAGGCTGATGAAAACATGCATACCGACGACCTCGACCTCCTCCACAACGAACCGCAAAATCACCTCTACGCCATAGTCGCTAATGGCGGTGCCGCCGTGAACGCACGAATGGGAGCCACGATGGCCACCGACATCTTGAGCTCGCTCGAAAACTTCGGAGACGAGCAGACGGTGCTTGTATTCACTGTAGCACCCGCTGACCCCGACTACGGACGTACCGGAGCCATGGGCAACTGCTATGCCCCGCCCTTTGTTGTCGGCATCCAAGTCACGGACCCCTCTAAACGAGCGGCGATGCGTGACCAGGGATGGTTCACAAAGGACTGCACCCGAGCCTACTACCTGCTCGGCGCTGAAGACATGTGTGTGCCCTGGACGGGCCCCATGTACTCCGTCTCCGGTGGAGCCGGTACCGATGCCTGCGCCATATCATGCCGAGCAGCCCTCAGCGAACACATCTGGACCTCCCCCGTCCTCGGACGTGCGCTTGCACAATACACGCCGCATGACCCCTGCTCCCTCGATGAGCGCCGCTATGCGCTAACGCAGTCCATTGATCCCTGCTGGTCCCCTGATGGGAAGACGCTCGTCATCTTCATGCGCCCATGCACCCCCAACGCAACCCACTGGCAAGCGATCCTCGACACGTTCTCGGGCGTCCCACTCCGCAAAGGGTATTACAAATACACCCCCCTCATCGACCCTACAAAGAAGCACCTTGGGCCTCGCTGCGTGCTGTGCAAGGATAGCACACACTTCGCGTCGACGTGCCCGTTCATCGACGACCCCAAATGGTGGGGCCCACAGTCCCAACTCAGCGGGATCAAGGAAGGCCCACTTGCCGGCGCGAATGCAGCGCCTAGCGGATCCCCCGCTCGGGGTCGTGGCCAAGCCCGCGGAGGACGTGGAGGACGTGGACGCGGCGGTCGTGGACATGCCCACGGCAATTGAGCTCGAACGCCGCAGCCGCCCCCCAAAATGTTATTATTTCTGTCTAATATACACGATCCCCTCTTTTTGATTCGACCAAAAAAGTCTACGTACTAAATGTACCGTAGACACGTCTTCAATATAACTCCTGCTCTGTGAACCTAGAAGCGTGAGGATCTGGCTCTGGGGCCAGCAAAGACATGCCTGACCGGCATGCACCCCAACCCCGCCACACTTACTGACTGCGCGCAAGCGCAGGACAGGAAACGGGGGAGGGTTACGCGTAGCAATTGCGGGGCTGTTTCACGACGGCCCTGCGTGCGCTGCGCCGCAACGGCGGGACTTATTTAAGTCGGGGTCCGCTGGCCAGCAGTCCTGGTACGGTGCTGAGATGCGCGCGATGTTCCCAAGAAACACTGCGCGTATCCACCACCAACCCCAAACGGTAGGATATCCCGCCGCGGGCTTAGCGGGCTCACGGCGGTTCCTTCACACCCGCAGCAAACTTTATTAACTACAACAAAAATCATTTCAACGGTGCTCACCTCGGTACAGGTTCAACGTCGTCGTCGGTCGGAGGGAGCGGGAGCTCCGCCACCGGCACCTGTGCTCCCGATGAAAACCGTCGTACAGGAGGGGAAAGTGTGCAAGGTCGCCCGGAGACGAGTCGGGCTGACGCTGCTCCCCCAATGGGAAACGCTGACCCTCGACAAGTCAATGATGGACTCCCAACCACACAGTCTGCTGCATTAGACAGTCAGACGGGCGCAATGACCAGCGCCCACGCACAGACCATGCAAAGGCTGAACCAGCCTCGGACTGACCAAAGTCCGTTTCTCACACCAGTGGGTAGCGCGACCAGCGCGGGCAACCAGACAAGGAGCCCCGGCGGAATGCCGAGCGTCGAGACCGAAGACGAAGCACGAGAACGTGAGCGAGACTTAGATGAACGCCTTGCCAGGGAATGGGATGACCTGATGGAGGAATCCAGACGTGAAAGGGAAGCAAGAGAAGCGGCCGTGCCGCAACCACCACCAGAACCACCACCGATACGAAGCTACCCTGGCCCTGCAACAAACGTCAATGGCTCGGGCAAGAAAAATACAAAGGCGTCGACCAAGATTGCAGCCCTAAATATCCACGGAAATGGAGGCAATGTACATGATCACGGCAACAAATGGTACAAACTCTGGCAGATAATGCGTGAGCAGAAAATAAGAGTCATGATAGTTGGCGAAGCCCACATGAACGATGAGCGGAAGGCTGGCATAGACAGCCTGTTTGGTCGATGTTTGAGACTTGAATTCACAGAATACCCCCACACCGCAAACGCAAAAGGGGTCGCCCTGGTGCTAAACAAGCAGATGGTAGAAACAGAAAACATTCAGACACGAGAAATAGTTGCGGGCCGAGCTATCCTGTTAGAAATGAAAAACTCAGAAGGGAAACCCCTTTCAATACTAGGAGTGTACGCCCCTAATGCTCCTGGAGAAAACGCAACGTTCTGGACGACAATCAAGAATTTCTTCGTCGCAAACGAGGGCATAGTGCGGAAACCCGATGTAATGGGGGGTGATTTCAACATGGTTGAAGACCCAATCGACAGATTACCCACGCGCCCTGATAACCCTGCCCCCATAAATGCATTTGATGACCTGAAGACATACCTTGGCTTGGTCGATGGTTGGAGGGAGACCTACCCGACAACGCGTGCATACACCTACCACCAAACAGGAGCCCAAGGTGCCTCGCAATCCCGTATCGACAGGATACTGGTTCGACGAGACTCCTTTGAACACACCTTTGAGTGGGACATTCAGACAGTAGGAGTCAAAACAGATCACCGGATGGTCTCGATGCGTCTGACAACAGAAAAAGCACCGACAGTCGGTCACGGGAGATGGGTATGGCCAGCCCATCTGAACCAAGACAAAGTCCTGACCAAATTCATCCACGAAAAAGGAATGGAGATGCAAGACGAACTGAGCCAGCTGAATGAGCAAGCAGAAAGAAACCAAGACTACAATGCACAGACTATCTGGATGGAATTCAAAAACAACATAAGAGAAAAAGCGAGGGAGAGAGCCAAGATAATAATCCCCAAGATCACGCAGGAGATCGCGAAGTTTGAAAACCAACTCAAACTGATCGATAATGACCACAGCCTCACAGAGGATGAGAGGAAACTATCCAGCGTGGTAATAGTGGAGAAACTTGTTGAACTGCAGAAGAAAAGACACAAGGCTGCACGCCTTACTGTGCAAGTGCGCAACCGCCTGGAAGGTGAGATAATAAGCCGATACTGGTCTATGATCAATAAACCCAAGAAGCCTAGAGACCTGATAGATAGACTGAAGAAGGAAACAGGACCCGATGGCCAAATAGCTTACGAGACAAACTCGAAGAAGATGGCCACAATGGCCCGGAACTACCACAAAAAATACAAGATGACAGAACGAACACGCCAACAGATGTTAGAGAACAAAAGATACAGACTGTCTTAGGCCGCACGGCAAGGAAAACTACCGAGGAGCAAAACAAAATGCTCAAAGCAAAACTAACGATTGAAGATGTGCAACGTGCCCTCCGATTGTCGGCCAATAACAAAGCCCCTGGACTCGACGGAATCACATACGAGTTATGGAAAACTCTGGACTCAAGATACCGCACGGCGATATCATTAGACAAGCCTGCATTTAATATTTTAGGCGCGATGTTGAGGGTCTACAACGACATTGAGACGCACGGGATGCTGAAAGGAACCGAATTCTCAAAGAGTTGGATGTGCCCATTGTACAAGAAGAACGACAAAGCAGATATAGCAAATTACAGGCCAATATCGCTACTAAACACAGACTACAAAGTTTTCACCAAGGCGCTCACAATCAAACTCGCACTGGTTGCACCTGACCTCATACACCCTAACCAGGCAGGATTTGTGCCGGGCCGCCAAATCAGAGACCAAATCTGGCTAACAAAGAGAGTCATTGAACTCGCGGAAGCAACGGAGCGTAACGGAGTTATCATAGCCTTAGACCAGGAGAAAGCGTATGATAAAATAGAACACGACTACCTATGGCGTGCGCTCGCGAGCTACGGCATCCCAGAAGAATTTATCAGAACCATCAAAGCTCTGTACAGTGACGCATGGACGCATGTCATGGTGAACGGGGAGAGGAGTCAACACCCATTCCGCGTCACACGAGGAGTTAGACAGGGTGACCCTCTATCATGTCTACTATTTGACCTTGCAATCGAACCCCTCGCCGAATCCTTACGACAATCAAACCTGAAAGGCTTCAACATAAAAGGAAAAAAGGAAAAACTCATCGCAACGCTGTTTGCGGACGACACAATGGTATATCTAGACGCGGGAGACGACTTCGGAGCACTACTAGAGGTGTTGGACGAATGGTGCATTGCAGCGGGAGCTAAATTCAACATAAGTAAGACAGAAATGATACCCATAGGGAAAATAGACCACCGCGACAGAGTGAGAGCCACCCGATTTGTGAACGGGATAAATGGCACTATGATCCCTGACCACATTAAGATCGCCCGAGAAGGCGAGCCGATACGCACCCTGGGTGCGTGGGTAGGCAACAAAGTAGTGCAAATAGACACCTGGTCCCGCACACTGGAAAAAATTGATGCCGCTCTTGAGAGGTGGGAGTTAGGCAACCCGACAATGGAAGGATGGCGCTTAATTGTACTGATGGTCGTGGGAGGCATGACACAATACTTGGCCACTGTTCAGGGGATGCCAAAGGAGATTGAGACACGCCTCGAAAAGAGAGTCCGTAAATTCCTGTGGGCTGATAAGACCAACGTGACGGTTAACAAAGAAACAGTGTACGCACCAGCAGAAATGGGCGGAAAGAACCTGCTCGACATCGTCAGCCGCAATGAAGCCATCGCGATAACGTGGCTAAAAACATACTTGAGCTTCGGACCGGAAAGACCCCTCTGGTGTTTCGTGGCTGACGAACTCCTCGCAAAACGAGCTAGGGGGAGTGACTTGAATGTAGATGAAGAAATGCGCATGAATGCGTACCTGCAATCATGGTACCCCGATGCATCAACGGAGTTTATAGGCAAAGACCTATCAAACATGATGAAGACGGGCCATAAATACGGACTCGAGATGGATGCGGTGGCAGTATCTCGCGAGATCCAAGGGTCTATGCCAATTTGGTATCACCGTAAGTCGTACGCGAACAGGCACCTATATTATATAATCAGGGCGAGGAAGTAGTGGGGTGTCTGAAAGACAACCACAAAGTGAAACTAGTCAGAGATGCAGTAACGCTGGGGGCAAAAAGGGACGCACCCCGCCACAAACCCCAGAGAAATTGCAGGTGCGCGACCTGTAGTGTCACAAGAGCGATCACGGGCTGTAAAAACCCGCACCAGTGCTACAGTAAAGCGCGGGACCTGCTGGATGCCCTAGAGGAGAAATGGGACCCCAGGGAGCCACAGCCTGAAGACTACGAAGACGGGCCGGTGGAAGGAGCCGACGAGGAAACAGTAGAATTCGATGCAAGAGTCACCACTCACGGGACGATTGCGGACACGTTCCGAATCTTCACAAACACTGCCCCAAAAAATCTGCACGACAGCTCACCAGACACGAGACACGCACCCGATCCTGACAAGGAACCCATAAAGGTGTATACCGACGGGTCGGCCCAGAATAACGGCGGCGAGAACGCACGCGCTGGGGCAGGAATGTACTTTGGCGACGACGACCCGAGGAACAGAGCTATTAGGATCCCCGACAACCTAAAGCCTTCAAACAATGTGGGTGAGCTTGTCGCCATAAAAGAAACAGTTGAGGTCTGCCCGGACAACGTACCACTGGCGATATACAGTGACTCCAGAATCTCGATCGACATCCTGACCAGGAACCTGAAAAAACATGAAGATGAAGGCTTCTTCATGACGGCTAACAGCGCGCTAGTACGAACGACAGTCACAAGACTCCGCAAGAGGCGCGCAAAAACAACACTCACATGGGTAAAGGGCCATGTAGGTGACCCAGGGAATGAGGCAGCGGATAAACTCGCTAACGAGGGGTGCGAAAAGAGCACCCAGGACAAAATTAAAATGCGAATGGACTCGAGCTTGATAGTCCCAGGGGCGAAGTTGCAAAAAATGACCCAATCATCAGCATATAAAATAATACGGAAGATAAAAATGAACAAACCCGCGTACCGCGAATTGTTAAACCGCAAAGTTACCAAGAGAAATATGACATATGCGCAACAAGCAGTAGCTGACCCCTCAGACGAAATCCCAACAGCCGGCAAGATATGGAAATCCACGAGACACAAGGATCTATCCAGGAGTGCGCGCTTCTTCCTCTGGATGTCGATACACGGCGGATACAAGGTTGGTGGCCACTGGGAGAAAATACCTGGCCACGAGGAGAAAGCAACCTGTAGGAAATGCGGGACAGTGGAGTCAATGGAACACATACTAACAAAATGTGATTCCCCAGGCCAGAAAGAAATCTGGGAGCTTGCGAGTGAGTTGTGGGAACTGAAAACAGGGGCCGAGCTACCCCCGCCCACTTTTGGCCAGATTATGGCATGCGCGGCAATCAAACGCCAGGATGCAGGCGCGACGCGTCTCTTCAGATTACTTGTCTCGGAGTCTGCACACTTAATCTGGAAGATACGCTGTGAACGCGTAATCCGAGGCAAAGGCGCAGTATCCCAACGCGAAATTTATAACAGATGGCTCAAGGCGATCAACAACAGACTTGGGATTGACTGTGCGATGACAAATGAAGTGAAATACGGGAAAAGAGCTATCAAAAAAGGACTAGTACTTGCGACCTGGAAAAAAGTACTAAAAAATGAGGAGACTCTCCCAAAAGACTGGACATGGGAGACCGGGGTATTAGTGGGTATCGGCTGATTACAATGATAGGGGGTCCGTGGCTAACTACCGCGGGAACCCTTGAGTTTTCAAACCGAAGCCCCACATATCGTGTTGCAGCAGGACACGAATGCGTGAGCGCATTTCCTCGGGTGGTACATATAATCCTCTGGCCGGGTTCCAAGTCCATGGCCTCAAACTAGCGAGTTGAACGGACGACTATGTCGGCCTAATGGTGTATGGAAGCGCGCAAGCGCTAAACAGCACCAGAAGGGAGCTTTTTTTCTTCTGAAAAAGCTGTCGCACTCAACTATAATTGCGAGCGAAGCTCGCAATCAACGCTCCACAAAAAAAAAAAAAAAAAAAAGTTGTTTGGACTCCGAGTGGAGGGAGGAAGCAAGATGACGTGGGAGGCTGCTTGTAAACAGTGTCAAATTGTCGGGCCGTTGAACCCGCCGGCTGTGATCGGTGATTTCGCCGATCTCATCTGCTGTCCTCTTCAGCCGTCCAGGGGCCAATTTCGCCGCCCCACTCCAAGTTTCCGCACAGCTCCAGAAACCGGCTTTCTATCCCTCAGGTGCAAACACAGTACTGCAAGATGTTAGTACGGAGTGGGGACCGGGTTACCGCAACAACATTTGTGCAAGACCGTCTCTATCCCATCCCTGTCTTGTCTGCCTACTAAAAAGTTCCCATAACCACCGGTTGATCCTTAAAATCAGGCCAAGCTGCTGGATTCAACGAGCCTTAACTGCTTCCTGGGATCATATTATCGAGGTCACACCGAACGTATCTCTGCCCAGGCTGAAATAACGCGGTCTCCAACAGATTGAACTGATGAACCTCTGGTTTACAGTACAGACTCTTAATTATGGTGGACGTGTCTGCCTTGCGACTACAAATATCGATGTTCATCAATTTGTCGCCAGAATTTCGAATTTCAGCAAATGCTGCTCGATTCAAACAAGAGAGTGTTGTGTATCGTGGATTGTTCCAAAATTTTGTTGAATTACTGAACTCGGGGCCAGAGAAATGCCCTGGCAACATTTCACAACTGATGCAACACGCACTGGGACTGTTATTAACTTAATTCCTCTCTACGTCACCAGTATCAACGCAACCCATTTCATGTCCCAGGTCCGTGATAATAATGGTCGTTTTTTCGATGAACTGACTTTCTTGGTTCAGGAAATTTTTGGGAAGGTCTACAACACGACCACATATTCCGAAGCGTGCAAAATAACAACATGTAGAAATTTCGGTCCGAAATCTGGCTTGAATCTCGTCGCCTGATCTGGAGGGTACTATCCCGTGGCTAGAGAACTGTTCGGGACTATTTGACCATCCGGTATTAACAATATAATGTGCTTGTGTTATAAATTTTTGACACCTTCATAAATCTTTGCCTCCAGATTTCAAGGGCACCGCAGCCACATAACATCATGTACAGACTGTTTCCTCCAGGATTATCCAATTCTCGCACAGCTCCCTCTTCCAACTTCAAATGCTACCCACGCCCCCAGCAATCTGTCCCACTGGTATGTCCTCCATCGGTGACCTCATACCACTCACTCACTTTCAATCTGCCCACATGCTTAAGATTCTCGGGCTCGAAGTTGGTGCCTCGGGACATTCATTCATCCATTTACTCATCGCGTTCACGGGGCTGCCGCTCCGCCACGGCCAATACGCATGCACTGGTTCTAGCATAGATGGATTGAATGCATGCACCCGACCTCTGTCCTATCACGGTGCAACAGCCGCTGACATATCGAGTGCACTATGCCGCTGTGAATCCTGAACTGTCAGGGGAACCTCCACCCGGCCCCAGTCACCCGGCACCCGGCCCCGGTCATCCGGTGCCCGGTGCCCGGTCGACCGGCCCAATTTACGTAATCCACCTATGGACCCCAAAAGGTCGCTTACACAATGGCATCAGGTCTGCGATCAAGCCCGAGACATCTGCCGATCACTCCGGTCATGTGCTACTAGTCAGTAGCCACTTATACCCACGACCTAGCGTGGAAATCCTCAGAGTTTCTTCTCTTCGGATTCCCCTCGCTAGGTGCGTATCTTCTTGTATTTAACTACTTCTTATTCATACCTTCGGATTCCCCTCACTAGCCCCTTGAGGTTCTCAGGTCTAGAGGTTGCCCTTACATGAACTGCGAATCTCAACTCAAATTTAAACAGTTAAATGTGTGAGTGCGCCACCGCACGCGGTTCACCTGTGACACGGAGTTAGAATGCTTTCCGTGGAAGCGTGTACAAAAGACCCACCTCATCTACAATGCGCGAGCAGAAAATCCTGGCAACAGAAGACTTGGATGTCCCTATTGCCATGTGTATGTGCTTTAATATAGAATCCTGTTTCCAAACTTATCTGGGCAGGTGGACATGTTATGAGATTGGAACCATACACGGAAGGGAGCTCGAAGGGTAGACAAAGTTGAAAGTCAAAGTCTGAGTAGCAATATGTTTGAGGTAATGACAAATAAACGCTCATTTCACAACCGGGAAATTAGTATCGATGTCGCAGGCAAGTCCCTTGACCCTCAGCAGAGTCCAAGGGAGTAATATATCTCATCCTCAACCTCAACATCTGAGCTATCCATTGGACTTTCATCAGCAAACTGGAACAGTCATTAGCAAGTATGTATCAATATTAGAGGAGTGGAAGCTTACTCCTGGGATGAATTTCTTCATTTTTTCGATATCTATCAGAGGATATCCCGCGGCGATGGCAGCATCTTGGCTGTATGGATCGAACCCTTTCGCAATGTGGAAGTCACGGACCATATTATAGTCACACTCATTCCAACTCTCCCCAAATATTGTTGTGGAAAATCCAACAGCAGGCAGGCCCAAGTCCTCTGCCAGGTCATGAGTCAACCGGTTGAGCCCTGCAGGATCAAATGCCCAGTAGTATTTCTCAATATCCGGGGGATTGGTGACAAATAACTGTCCATCCATGACCTCCACCTGTGGGGAAAACAGGAAGAGATACACTTTGTCTGTGGGTGCATCTGCCATGAAGGTTCCTCGCAGGGTCAAGTCCATATCAGTCTTCAACATGCAGGTGAAAGAAATTCCGGTGATGAGCTCAGTTGCATCTACTATGTCAGGAGAAAGAAATTAGCCAACAATCTTTTGGGTTGTGTTCAAAGGGACCCACTGAAGGCTCCTTGGAGGTGATTACGAACATAGTGCTGCTGAGAAAGCCACCATTTCATTGGTGCGGTGTAGTCCTTGAATCCTACGTCGATTGAGAACAGACAGGAGTGACACTCTGAATAATCAACCCTACAGAACAACTATTCAAGACTGACGGTGCAAAGCAGCCATAAGCGCACCGTTTCCATCCAGTCGGCAGGACCTCCTGAGGTGAATCACTCGTGTACCATGGGAAAATATGTAAGTCATCGAGTGTGAGATGCTTTTCTGTAGGAATTGCGTGGAGGTCATTTGACTTGGAATGAGTACGGTCACCATGGGGGTTATGAATCGATGGGAGCATGATAGTTCCTGACATTGATGGGGAAGAATTGAGGTAATGGGTGGTGTTGCATGCAACCATTGAATAGAACTCATCGAGTTCAAGGGTAGATAAGAGTTTATCACCCAGGTCATACTCTGTTAAGTTGACCTCAGGCAATTCGAAATGTGCCCCCGATGTCAAAAAGTTTAGACACGATTCATACCCATTGCCAACATCCATACACAATTTTCCAGTAGACAGTCGGATCCATGCAGTACCTGAAAGATTATAGAAGCTGTCCCCAGTGGTTCCATGCCAGTGAGAATTAGCAGCCTTGACAATTGTCAGCTCTCCTGAAATGCCCTCAGATTTTCGGAGCTCACCTGAAGTTGCCACGACTGTGCATGAAAAAGATCAGTGATGAAGACTTTCGGAGCACTGCTGAGAACGGACAATTTCATATTTGAAATAGTGTAATGCCAAAGCGGATTTGGCATGCAATTGTTTGACTTGTGAAACTGTCATCATTTCTGTGTGGATAAGAAACTGAAATATTTGGGTCAAGGGAAAATTTTACCATCGTGGTAGATAAGTGCACTCAGGCCGGCCGAACTGGTAAACCCAAAAAACTGGGCCAAGTGCGGATGCCTGTGAAAGATATAGATTTACACAACAGTATGCACGACCACCTACCGAATTTGCACTGCGGCGATCAAAAAATACGGAGGAAAAAGGGCCTAGAACTATCATGTTCAATTTACGGCCCAACTATTACCAGAGATAAGACAGCAGTGACAGCCTGGATATTACCTGTCAGATCTCTTCAGGTAATAGGCTGGTTGTTTCCCGAGGTAAAAGTCGGACTTTTACGTAACAAAGGAAAGAACAAAGGAAAGTAAAAGTCAGAATTTTACCTCGGCAAACAGCCGGACTATTTCCGGAGGAGATGCGACAGGTAATGTCCAGGCTATCACCGATATCTTATCTCAGGCAATATTTGGGCCGCAAATCTAACATAATAGTTCTAGGCTCTTTTTCCTCCGGTAATATTCTTTGATCGCCGCAGTGTTGTGGGCCTTCCTTCATTTCAGCCATTCTCTAGAACGGAAGAATATGTAAATCAGGGGGGATGACTGGAGATGGTGGCTCACCTGCTCAAATTGGGCATCATTATAAACGATCGCAGTCATTGGATCTTGGCTACCAAAGATCCGTGCACGATAGATCCTCCGTGTTCCAACGACAACCTTGATATGCCGGACCACAGCTCCCGTCCTTTTGTGGTGGACAGGACGCCGCTCGACCACATCGTATTTGCCAATCTCGTCCAAAAGATTCAAATCACCCAATTTCACAACGCGGAAATCTGTTGGATCATAAATAAGTTAGTGGCAGGGAATCGGGAGGTATCTGACCGCCTTGAGGTTGTTCCACAGTGGTGCTGACGTTAAAAGTCCCACCCTGGATCGTAAAGTCGCGACAATTCTCCAGGGCAGAAACCCTGGGAACATCAGCATTGCTCAGAGACGGAGACGTGGTTCCGGCACACCTTGTTTCTTGAACTAATGCAGACATAGAAAATTCGGGGGGTGATTCTGGACTGACCACTGGATGAGATGAGTGCAGAAGAAAGAGAGCGAAAGCTGTACATTTTTGGCGCCCACCGATTTAACGCCTCCTGCTGTGTGTGAGAACAGAAGCAAAACACGAGCTGTATTATGGTCCGCTGACCACCCGAGTTGTCTTATGACTCGGAAATTTTGCAGGATGGGAACATAATCCAATTTCGGCCAGCGCTTGTTGAGCGCTTGTCTGAAACTATCTTGCAATGTCTACTCGTGTCTACACCGCCGTTTCGATCCAAGTACCCAAATTAAACATAGACACCACGCAGCTGCGGTGCTTCACAACAGCTGTAAAACTTCTGCAGCTCAGTGGCTGTAACGCAGCAAATAATGCTATCATGACTATTCCGCTAGAGCCATCAGCGAAATGCATATTGAAACCGAGAAAAGACCACTTGATAATTTCACGTTCATTTAGATCGAGGAAAAAGTATGCTCGCACAGAGTTTCACAGCAAAAGTCGTATTTGGTCGAGCAAACAGGCGGCTAAATAAAGTCGGTACCAGGTATTTCCTTTTTGGGCATCCGACGCATCCCGGCGTGCCACTCGCTCCCGAAGCATAGCTCCCACTGCTTGCATCGTACCCTGTGGAGTACCCCATACCGACCCTTCGTACACAGGCGCACCATGTGCACTTAGATTAACACTCCTCCTCGAATACACGCACACATGCATTCCACGCCACGCACGACAGCCCTCCCACAGTACATCCTCCCGCACACTCCTCCCACTCCCTGACGCATGGTGCCCGCGCCGCTGCTGCTGCTCAGCTGTAGCAGCGTCATACCCATCCCGCTTCCTGTCCCGACCGCTGCATCCACAGTACACAGCGGAATGGAAAAGAGAGAGATGCACTGCTCATACACCCAGCAGCAGTACCCGTACGACGACGGCGCCGCAATGAAGCGCCGCGTGCGGATGTATTCGCACATGCATCGCGGGCGCCAGCCCTAAGGCAGCACACGAAGACGCCGTCCCGAGCGGAGCGTACGCATCCATGCTCGTCCGTGCCTGCGCGCCTCGTGCCTCAAATCCCGGACGCGAGAAGAAGAGCCACCGATAGAAATAAAGTAGAAAAGGAATAGAGAGTCAAAAAGGAACGCACCGGCAGGCTCCCGTCGAGCCCCTTCACCCGTCTCGCCGCACCCATGCAGTCAGCCTCCCGACTAGGTCCTTCAATCGTTCGAGATCCATCGCGAGAGCAGCGCGCTTGCCGATAAGGGCGCGACACGGACGGCGCCAGGCACTGCGCGGGGCTTAGTTGGTCTGCGTCACCGGCCGAGAGAGGCAAGAAGAGGAAGGGGAGGAAGGGCAGAGCGGAGGAAGAGTTAGATGGAGAGGAATGGCAGGTGGAAGGTGGAGCAAGTAGCGAGGGGAGACGTACTATATTCACCTCGTAGAGCCCTAAAGGTAGAGAGAACGGACGCCGAGTGTGTGGACGTATTCTTGGCCTCGGATATCGGGTGCCGCATCGCAGGAAGACGCTATTCAGATAAAAATTTGTCAACGATAAAATAAAAGACAGAAGCGGGAATGGGTGCATGCTAAGCGGGCAACGAGAAGCGACAAGCACACCCGCGCTAGACAGCGCATCACCCCACATCGCAAACGCAGGCGAGCACGGCTCGGGGACATCCAAGCCTGCCCACAGCCTCCGCGTCGCACAAGCGCGCCACATCCCCCGCGGCAAGATGGGTGGGTCCCTATCCCGCACCCTCGGGGCCACTTCACGAGGAGCCGCGTGCGATGCGATTAATCCCATCCACAAAGCGGCGGGGCCCCGTGCGCACAGACATGTACGGGTCATCGCTGCCCCGACGCGCGTCACCGCATTCGAATCTCGAAATCATAGGGACGAGGAAGCATGGAAGCAGGAGGGATCGGAAGGTGGGGCGTGGGGGGCTGAGCGCGAAGGAAGAGACAGGAATAGGGAGCCGAAGAGGGAGCACGGAGTAGGAACTAGGGAAGAGAAAGCAGAGACACACAATATATTAACCGACGCACAGCGTGCGGGAGTTTTGGTGAAGATGCGGTGCTAGAAGAAGGCACATAAGCGGGGAGTCCAGAGAGACAAAGAGGGGATGATTGTGCGGTGAGTCAAGAGCAAGGATTGGTGCTCGCGCCCGCTGCATGCGGCGCCGCAGGCGGTCCCGCAGATGTCCTGCTCGCTGCGCGCGATTCCCCGTGCGACGACAAGAACACATCCCCGCGAGTCACGTAGCCGCGCGCGCGCTCACCGAACGCCATCGGCTGGTGACATGGTCCCCAATCTCCGGTGTGTCAGAGTCTGTCTGCAGGGCCGCGCGTCCCCATCTCGGAATGCGCGCACATCGTCCCGCATGCAGGAATGGATCCGGGGATAGGCCGGAGAGGGATGCAATAAGAGAGAGGAGGGACGAGATACGCACCGTGGGAGGCGACGAGGCTGAAGAACGAGTAGGTGATGAATGACTCGGTGTCTGGGAGCTCAGGGATAATGTGTGCTGGGGGGAGGACTGTCAGCACGATGCAAGGGAAAATGAAGCACGACAGAGCGAGAGGCAACAGCTAGACACGCGGCCATTCGCACAACGCCCACGCGATGTCGAGGTCTCCACTTCACCCAGGCTCGAGGGTCCTGCGCTCCACTGACACGTAACTATGCGAGTATGGGGCAATCATGGCGCATATTGCTCTGTACATGTGCGACTCGTTGGGGATATCGTGGCCCGCAACGCCTGGGGCGTTCTCGACGCTGAACAGGGACGGACGTGCCTGCGCTCCAACACCAAAGTCATCACCAACATCGCAACGACAAAACACGACGAGAAAGAAAGAAAAAAGGTAAAACTCACGAAATAAATGCTCGTCCTCAAATTCAAGCATTTCCCAGCATATAATTGTGCGACCCAGCCTACGCCGACCTCATCTCAAACGCCCGGGAAAGTTTCGACATGTCTCCACGGATTTTTGCGGATTCCTGAAGCGCAGGGCGATAACAACAGATTAGACCAAATAATGTCGGGGTCAGGGAGTAAGATTTTCGAGAAACGGCTGGCATTGGAGTGAACATTCGAATTGCATTAAACTGGTTGGAGGGGAATGTAAAGCTGCCGGTAAACAGAGCCAATCATCGGGCCATCGGGCCATCGGCCCGTCAGCGATCGGTCGATTCTTTCCTTCGCAAAAGCCGCACAAGCCGCATGCGGCTTTTGTGCTTCGAAGCCGCGGATTTTCTTCGCTGCTCTAGGCTCTTGTCTTTCTGAGTCCCTTTGGAGTCTGACAGAGGTACATCGAGACAACGAAAACTCAAGGTGACCTGCAGGTATGTCGTACGTGTGCTTTGAGGCCAGTGCTTCGCATGGCAGTACGAGTCTGTTCCTTTTTTCTTCTTTTTGAAACATCGAGTCATTGAATTTGTATTCCCACTAGGTGTCAATAGGTCTTGGTGCATGAGTCGCAATCATCCACGCTTCATGCAGTCATCCCACCCCTCTTCCAATTGTCCCACGCTTCAGCAATCTCTCTTCATGCTTGGTAGGCTCAGCGTAGGCAGGATGCTCTCTTTGCCAAGGACTTATCATTTTCCCTAGTCAATTCAAGTCCTTTACAGAATCCCGGGCAAGCTAAAACGATGGTTCACAAATTAAAACAATATTTGTTGGGTTTCTGAAAACAGAACATTATTACCCAGAATCTGAATGGAGTGGGTGTTGGCTCGCTCCAATCATTTCAATTTTCAGTTTTTTCTTTGCCCCAAATTTCCTTGGAATCCTTTCAGGGGTGGCGAGTTTCAAGCTTCCTGTATTAGCCCCGTTGTTTCGCGCAAGAATGAAACGAAGAAGTCGTAAATCAAAGCCGAACTAGTGTAAGTTATATGAATGATGGCACGCTCACTGCTAAAATACAGAATTTCTGTGCGGGCACCCGCAGGAAGTAAATTACTCAAAGATAACATCGTACCTAGTTGATGTGCTTGGACCGAAATATTTGCCTCTACGAGTGGGCCCTGCCACGCCAGCGGGCTTACCTCTGTTTATTGAATAAATAATGGGCCCTTCGAGTTTGATGACTGAGTTGAAACCAAGGCCCAGTATACCATCAATCAATATCGATGGTGGATTGCGGTCCGTAGATGTTCCGGTGGGGAGGCAGTATGATACCACAGCTGATGCTGTACAGGCAAGCATTCACGCAGTGCTAATTGTAGGGCCGAACACGCCACAGAGCACCATCAAGACTGGTTAAGAATGCGGGAAGGGGAACAAAATGCACGAAACCAAAAGGAGAAATATTAATCAAAGTTGCCAACAAATTCGACAACAAATAACGACAAGTTCAAAGACGTCATGGTACTGAATTTACCCGAAAAATGGCAGGAAACGGGATGCCAAGAACGAGCTAAAAATAAATTTTTAGACTCGTAACCTATTACGGGTGTAGCTAAATGAACACTGTGGTATCCATCTGTCAGATACATGTTCGGCATCCCTTCTGGGCGCTGCTGAGTATATAAGTACGGCACTACCATCGATCTGGCCCTCCTTCCTTCCCTCAAGTCTTCTAGTCTTACAAACCAAATGTCTGAACAAGGGGTAAGCCATTTTGTTCTCAGATCACAAATCAGATGGGCTGACTTGGACAGTCATCTGTTTCCGATGATGTGGATGAGTGGCAGCCGTTAGATTCTGGTTCAGATACAGATTCAGTATGTCCGTGAATTGTCTGATTTGACATTAAACCAAGTGTTTCCTTAGGATTCGGCGCCTACAACAGAACAATTGCAGGAACTTGTAGAGCAAACACCTCAAGATCATCCAGAATTGCCAAGATATCAACATATGTTGGGAGATGCCCTTGCGGAAAAATATAGGAATGGGGGAATTTGCATGACCTGCAGGCCTCCCTTCTAAATTATCAAGAGTCCATAAACCTCACCCGATTAGATGATCCTCACAGGGTAAAACAACTGGAAAGCCTTGCTGCTGCCTTTACAAGTCGGTACTGGAGCCTAGGGAACCTGAATGACCTCAATGCTGCACTACATACACGGCAAGAAGCAGTGGAACTGACACCAGAAGATGATGTGGATAGAGCAAGACGTGTTCAAAATCTTGCAGTGTCTTTTGGGGATCGATATCAGAGGTTGGGAGACCTGGAGGATCTTGAAGCTGCTATGCAATGTGATCTAGAGGCAGTGAACCTGGCACCACTAGGCCACCCTCATCGGGCAGGATGTTTGCACAGCCTTGGAGTATCTTTCAGTCTTCGATACCATAAGTTGGGAGACCTGGGGATCTTGAGGCATCAGTGCACAGATTTCAGGAAGCAGTGAACCTGACACCAGCAGATGACCCTCATCAGACTGGACGGCTACAAAGCCTTGCAAGGGCTTTCAGAGATCAATATCAGAGGAGAGGGATCTGAAAGATCTTGTGGCTGCGGTGCAGACACAACAAAAAGCAGTTGATTTAACTCCCTCCGACCATCCTGCTCGCGCTGAATATTTGCAAAGCCTTGCACAGTCTTTTACAGATCGATATCGAAGACTCGGAGACATGAAGGACCTTGAGGCTGCACTTCAAGCAGATCAAGAAGCAGTGGATCTGACCCCAGAGGACCACCCCGATCGGGCAGATCGTCTGAGCAACCTTGCAGTATGTTTTAAAGATCGGTATCAGAGGCTGGGAAACTTGAATGATCTTGAGGCTTCGCTTCAAACAGATCAAGAAGCAGTGAACCTCATACCTGTTGGGCACCCTAGTCAAGCTAGATGTCTGCAAAACCTTGTGGTGTCCTTCAGAAATCGATATCAGAGGAGAGGGGACTTGAGGGATCTTGAGGCTGCAGTGCGCAGATTCCAGGAAGTGGTTGATCTAACTCCCTCAGACCACCTTGATCGGCCTAGACGTCTGCAATACCTTGCTGCCTCTGTCAGAGATCGATATGAGAGGCTAGGAGACCTGAAGGATGTTGAGGCTGCAGTACACAGATTTCAGGAAGCAGTAGATCTGACTCCTGTGGATGATGCTGATCGGGCTGGACGTCTGGAAAGCCTTGCGGTGTCTCTCAGAGATCGATATCAGAGGTTGGGGGACCTGAAAGATCTTGAGGCTGCATTGCAGAGACTTCAAGAAGCAGTGAACCTCACACTGGCAGATCATCGTGATCGGGCTAAATATCTGCAAAGCCTTGCAGTGTGTTTCAGAGATCGATATCTGAGGGTGGGGGACCAGAAGGATCTGGAGGCTGCAGTGAACAGATTCAAGGAAGCAGTGAACCTCACACCACCAGATCACCCCAATAGGGCTGTATATCTGCATAGTTTGGCAGCTTCTTTGGGAGATCTCTATAAGAGGTCAGGGGACCTGAATGATCTTGAGACTGCAGTGCAGATAAAACAGGAAGGAGTTGATCTAACTCCCTCAGACCACCCAAATCAGGCTGACCATCTGCATGGCCTTGCAGTGTCTCTCAGACATCGATATCAAGAGTTGGGGGACCTGAAGGATCTTGAGGCTGCAGTCCAGAAAAAACAGGACGCAGTTGATCTAACTCCTGCAGACCACCCTGATTGGGCTGGACGTCTCCAAAGTCTTGCGCTTTCTTTTACAGACAGGTATGCAGTAACAGAAGACCCCAAAGATCTTAAGCTTGTCCATGATCATTTTATTGCTTCCTTCCAAACTACAGCTCTCAACCGCCCAGAATCATCTTGGGATGCTGCTTTACAATGGGCTTTTTTTGCACAAAAATATCAGCCTTCATTTGCGCCCACTGCTTACACAGCTGCCTTCCAACTGTTACCAGAAATGCTTTGGATCGGTCATGCCATTCCTATACGCCAAGATGCCTTACATAGGCTCAAAGTTGGCCAGGTGACTTCAACTGCAGCAAAAAGCTGTATTGCTCTCACCGATCTGGCTTCCGCAGTAGAAATCATGGAACAGGGACTTGGAACAACATTCCAACAAATGCTTCAGTTGAAGCCAGATCTAAATAAACTCCTTCCCAAGCAAGCAGAGGACCTGCAGACACTTTCATGGGAGCTCTATAGCCGGACAGCTGTTAATCCGATGGATATTGCAATTCAAAGAAAAGATCTGCTAGATGATATTCGCTCACAGCCAGGCCTTGAATACTTCTTGCAGCCGAAACCATACAGTGTACTCTGTCATGTGGCACAGGAAGGTCCTATAGTGATTCTCAATAGTCATGCAGATGGATGTGATGGAATTATAATTCTGAATCCTACTGCAGAGCCTGTTCTTGTTCAACTTCCAGATGTAACTCTTCATCTGCTCAAATCACAGCAGCTCATGCTCAGGGAATTGTTGAGTCACTGTAATGTCAGAACACGAGAAGAATCAAGGGCCTCAAGACTCTTTGGTTTCCAAGAGCGGTTCAGATCCAAAACAACCAAAGAGTGTTTTGCAGAGATGTTGAACTGGCTCTGGAAAAATATTGTTGATCCTGTGTATCAGGTTTTAGCATCAGTAAGTATACATAATTCATCTAGTGTGGCCTGATATTCATTATTTATATAGCATGGTATACACAGTGGCAGGCTATGGTGGCTCCCCACTGGAGCATTTGCAGGACTTCCCCTTCATGCATGCCCTCCTACTGAGCTTTTCATTCATTCATATACGGCAACCCTGGGATCTTTTTTGGAGGCTCGGAGCAAGAATTCTTTCAGTGTACTTAAAGTTGGATTGGTAGGAGTCACGCACACCAGCCCCACTGGAGGGAACCATCTCAGCGGAGTGAAACAGGAAATTCAAAAAATTTGTTCTATTGTTCCAAGTCCCAATCTCAAGTGTCTTGAAGGGGAAGATGCTACACCAGATGCCGTGAAGCTCCAGCTGCAGGACTGTCCTTGGGTCCATCTGGCTTGCCATGGAAAACAAGATTTAGTTGAGCCAACAAAAAGCTGTTTGTTGCTCTATGATGGCACTTTGGACTTGGGAACAATTCTTCAGATGTCAATCTCAAATGCAGAGTTTGTATTCCTTGCTGCATGCCAGACAGCCATGGGGGATGCTGAATTAGTCAATGAATCCTTCCATCTTGGTGGAGGATTTGTTGCTGCTGGTTTTCGAAGTGCAGTTGGGACTCTGTGGTCTATGAATGACGAAGATGGACCACTGGTTGCAGAGATCTTCTATTCTCACCTGTTCCGGGATGGCCAACGGCCTCGGGCTAGTGATACAGCTGAGGCTTTGCAGCTTGCAGTGAGGGATTTGAAAGCCAGAGATGTCCCATATGAGCGCTGGATCCCATTTATTCACATGGGAGTCTGATTAATGTTTGGTGAGTTGACTACCTGCTGGTCTCGGTCATCAATTGATATCCTCTTTTCAGGTTTCTTCTTTAGATTGCTATATATTTGTTCACATGTTTTACTTTCCCAATTTCAATCCAATTTGGCATTGACAATCCCACAACGTAGTTAGCGGGATGAAAGAAAGAAACGGAAAGACTCAAAGAGGAGAGAATGATTGGCATTGGCCAAAGGGGAAAAGGCATGATCCCATCAACCCGCCTGCTTCGAGTTCCTCTCAATGTCGTCACGCATTGTCTGTGTGTGAGCTCGAATACCCGGACAGTAGATATCCGTGACACACCGCTACTGCGAAGATCGCTACCCCTGTTGCTCCACCTATGTGCGGCGCAAAATGACTGTTATCTCGGTGAGTCGTCTGCCAGTGTCTGGCAGGTCGAAATGCAAACCATTACTTCGGCATTGAAGTTGTGGCTTGTTGGATGTTCGCACTGGCAAGACTCCCCAAAATGACGCTGAATTTACTTCCTGGCTTTGACCAATGTGCTCCAAAAGATACAGTACATGGAAATCCAATTGCGGATCCAATTGCGGGTGACCCACCCTCAAGCGACTCCATCCTAATTGGGAGACAGACTCTTGCTTGAAATCCCCTAACTGCCATCGAACAAGAGGTGATTCAGGATTGTGAGTGACTAGATGAGAGGAGTGAGAGGGAAGCTGTGTATTTGGTGCTCACATACTTAATGCGGGTGGCTACTGCTGTGCGTGAGAAGAGAAGCAGTTGAACTATTCTTACAACATGTAGGAAGATGCCAAACAAAGTAATGTAGGAGTTCAGATATTGTTGTGGTGTCTGTAATAAGAGACTAGGGAGATGCAGGGATTAATTCTGAGATTGTTTTGAATGCCAGTGTAGGATTGTTATCAGTCCTAAATCATAAGCTAAAATTTCAGGAATATTGCAAGCCGATGAACTTACCTCAAGTGATTAGTTTTAGAGACTGATGTTGGTTTCATGCACTGATTGAAAAGAAGAAAAAAGAAGGAACAAAATATTTCGGGCCAACTTCCGTGGTTTAACGCTGCCAGGCTGATTTGGACACCCATTCTTCCGGATTTTGTCCACTTTTCCTGTGGTTTTGGCGACTCTGGTATTGGCAGAAAATATCACCATCATGCCGAGCATTTGAGCATTTGAGCAATATTTCCAGTCTGGTTGGCATGCAGACAGTCCGTGACCATTTGTGAAACAGCACCAGTTTCTCTCACCACTGGACAAAGTGATTTTTATTATTGACTTACCCCATGGATGCTATTACTCTTTACTCACAGGCGCAGTTTGAATACATTGCAGTGGTCATATTTACAGCCGTTTTGGAAACTATAGAGGGGTTTCGTAAATCGTTGATGCTCGATTTTTTGCTTACCATTGTTTACTGATTGATCTTCGGCTGCTCTGAATACATCTGGACTTGGTCTAAACCTTAGTTTCATTTGGTGTTCCACATGAGGCAATGGTATGCTGTGCTTCAAAATGGTCCAGAAGAAAAACCAGGTGGCTTCAAGACCTGCACACCGGCGGTGGTGAAGCGATGACGTCGTTGTGGGGTGCCCAGGAGTCAACAGAGTGTCAACAGTGGTAAGCACAAATCGAGCATCAACAATTTACGAAACCCCTCTATACTTTCCAAAACGGCTGTAATACATCTGGCAATTAATAGGAGAGGAGGCACATATCCTACTGAACTGTCAAGGTGACTGGGATCATATCAAGGCCATATAGTGCCAGGAATGGGGATATAAGCATGTGACCACACTGGGGACTGGGGGTTATATTAGGGTGTTTCAGACATCCTAATTTGAGGCCCCCAATTTCGCTCGAAGTTGGAACTTGAAATAGTTCGGGAACGAAGTTGGATGTCAAGTTGGGCACCGGACCACGACTTGACATCCAACTTCGACCTCAACTTCAAGTCCCAACTTCACCGAACCTATTTGGGGCAGTCGTTCTGCATCTCGGGACAAACATGTCAAGTTGAGTCTCGAGTTGGGGACGAAGTTGGGACCCAAGTTGGGATGAAAAAAGGAGATGTCTGAAACACCCTAATTTGTCATTTCTCCCAGACTAAATATTGGAATACATGAGAAATTCACTGAATGAACTCAGCTTACAGAAAGGTAAATAATAGAGAAGAAAGTTAATGACATATCATATTCCCATGTGAATAAAGGGCATCCAGCGCTCGTACGCAATTTTTCCATCTTTCAACTTCTTGACTGCCAGTTGCAAGGCCTCAGCAGTGTCGTTTACGTGTGGCCGCTTCTCATTTCGAAAGAGGTGATCATAAAAAGCCTCTGCAACTACAGGTCCATCATTATCATTCACTGACCACAGATTTCCGACGGCGTATTGGAAACCAGCAGCAATGAATCCACCTCCAAGGTGAAATGATTCATTCACCAATCCCACATCCCCCATTGCTGTCTGGCAAGCAGCAAGAAATATGAACTTTGAATTAACAAGTGGCATTCGGAGAATTGTTCCCAGGTCCAAGATCCCATCATAAAATATCAGACGGCTTTTCATTGGCTCTATCAAATCTTGTGTACCATGACAAGCCAAGCACTGCGTTGAGGCCCCCCGTAGTCAGAGGGTGTGACTACGGACGTAGTCGCATGGACATTGGACTACATGCGACTACGTTGTGACCCCCTTTCCTACCTCTGACTACTCTGCGACTATGTCTGACTACCTGTGTCTACGTCCGTAGGCACTGGTTGGCTTTGGCTACCTGGCACTATCGAGCTCCAATTTGCATACCCAGTTGCTCTGGAGTTAGTGCATGTTGTTAATAATGTTCGTTTTGGTGGGAATTTCACAAATTTAGCGTGAGTGATCCGTGACGTTACCCGAAACTTTGCTTCCGCTATCACCACAAAGCACCATCGCTCACTCATTTGCAGATGGCAAAGAGGTTTGGGCCATGCATTAACGAAGAAATGAGCGAAAAAGTGCAAGGAAAGGTTGGACGAACTGTGCCTACGTCGGGTAGGCAGAGGTTGGACAAAGTAGTCAGACGTAGGCGCAGCCTGACTACGTGCCGTAAGCCGAGCTCCGTGAACGGCGTCAAACCCTTTGACTACTACGTCTGACTACAGCCGTAGTCAGACGTAAGTCACAGGTAGTCCGAGCTCCGTGAACGGAGTCAGACTCTGACTACGGAGGGTTTCAACGCAGTGAAGTGGACCCAAGAGCAGTCTTGTAGCACATATAGGGCTGCTGACCCGAACCGTAAAAGACGGTTATACGGCTTCCGTAATACGGCACCCGTACCGTCCCGTCGCCCCTTCTACCCCACCATTCGACGGACGGGTTTTGCCGTACCGTACGCCATTACGGCCGTCAAAAATACGGCCGTAAACGGCATTGAAACCGTATGTACTTCAAAGTTATGTCCAAATGGCCGGCAATTGAATTGAAATCAACAGAACTGGGACGCAGCTCATAGAAAAGGACGGCTGAAACAATTGAAAGGGACCATTTGATAGACAGGACACTCGGCATTGGGCGGCATTAGCTGATGCCGGCACTTGCCCTGCCAGGCTTGGTGAGTTGATGTTTTTCTCTTGTATCCCAGCTGACTCCAAGTGCAGTGGTTCAAAAAAAATTCAACTGTAATGCAGCAAATTGATGCGGTCTCGGGCTTTTCCAGACACTGCTGCTAAAAGGGTTTTTTGGTTCATTCTTGATTCAAATATTATTACGTTCTTCTCTGTATCTAAGCAATTTTTATCCTGAGCGTATCCTTTATTTTGCTTCTCTGGATTGGTCTTGGGAAATATGATTGTTTTGCCTATTTCTCCAGGATGAAAGTCAACGTGGATGGGATGAATAACTTCAGACGCGGAAATTTTGAATGCTGATGAGTTGCTCCTCCCAGTTGTGCATCTAAGAGACATCTCAGAGACAATCTCAGACATACAACACCTAAATTTGAGGCTAGGGTGATGAATGGGACACTTGGTTAACCTGTAGAGGTCGTTTGTACAATTTTACGTGCCGTCTTCCTGTATACGGCCGTTTTTGTGCCGTCCCGTACCGTCGAGTCCCTGGAATTTGTGCCGACGGGACGGCATACGGTACGGGGAGGCCAAAATACGGCCGTCAAATGTACGGCCGTTTCCGTATACGGTACGGTCCGCAGCCCTAAGCACATACTTTACAGCATCTGGGGTTGCTTGTTCTCCCAGAAGGCACCGAAGACCAGAATGTTGAATCACGGCGCAAATATTCTCGACTTCCTTTTTGACCTCGTTGAGATAATTCTGTTTCTCAAAACCACTGTGCGTTACTCCAACCACCCCAACATCAGCTGTACCTCTAGTTTCTTTTTTGGTCTGACCCTCTAAGAGCAAGGCTAATGTCGCTGTGTATGGAGGGATAAATTGATTATTCAAAGGGCATGCATGGAAAGGCAGTGTGGTGAATGCTCCAGTGGGCAGCCACCATATTCGACCATTGTGAATGCCATGCTGGAAAAATTATGAAGACTAGTTCCAAGACGCGAATTTTGGTGACATTTACGAGAGCTGAAACCTGATATACTGGCTCAACAATATTTTTCCACAGCCAACTCAACAGATCTGCAAAACCCTGTTCAGTTGTTCTGGATGTAACACCACCCTCCCGATGCACCTCGAGTCGAGATGAAACCAAGGAGGGCCCGTGAGCTCGGACATTGCATAACTCCAGCAACTCTTTGAGAAAGGCTTGTTGTTATTTGAGGAGATCAACTGTTACGTCTGGAAGTGCAACATGAACTGGCCCTAGAGTTGGATTGGGAATTATTATTGCATCACATCCTTCCTCGTGGCTATTCAGAATGATGACTGGACCTCTTTGTGATGCACGACACAGGACCCGATATGGTGTGGGCAGCAAAAAATATTCATGGTCTGGGTGTTTGCGAATCTTTTCCAGTAGTTCCTTTCTCTGACGTGCAGCCCTACCGGGATCAGTGGCATTCCCACTGTACAGGGCAGATGAGAGTTCTTGAAATTTTGCGGCCTGCCCTGGTGGAAGAATATCAAAATCTGGCTTGAGCTGGAGCATTTGTTGAAACGTGGTGGCCAGTCCTTGCTCTATAAGTTGTACTGTGGTAGTCAAATCCGAGAGCTTGATACATGTCCTTGTAGCAGCTGAAGCTGTGCGTCCAACATCTAGCCTCAAAATAGCTTCTTGGCGAAGAGGAATAGTATGACCCATCCACAGAATTTCTGGGAGTAGATTGAATGCAGCTGAGTAGGCAGAAGCACAATGTGAAGGCTGAAATTCTTGCAAAATTTAGCCCAGGTCAAAGCATGATTCCAAACTGGTTCGAGATTCATGTCATGATTTGGCATGCCTTCAATATTTTTTGCTCAGCCTTAACCCCAGACATCCCGGGTTATCGAAGCAACAAGATTGGCAAATATCTAGAATATTTGCAACCAAGGACAAGACGACACATACGGAATAACCAACCAGGGGTTATCCGTACTCCCTATTTGGAGATTAACAACGATCGAGACTCAAATAACCAACCAGGGGTTATTCAATTTGTCCTCACACCAACCGAAACAATGATTGGGGTATCCCGATCGCCCGTTGCCAGGATCGAATACTTAGGAGCATCTACTATTTCAATAGAGGGTCAACCATCAGTTTCAGGGGACACAGTATATAAACTTGGTAGAATCTACATGTACCTTAGATTCTACCTCGTCTAACATCAAGTCTACTTTGACCTGACAACGGTGCAGCGCTTTCTCACCACGACTATGAACAATGCTTGTACGCATATCATCTCCTCCTCAAGATATCCTCGAGTTCGGTGACTAGGCAGTTACTCCACCACCTCTCACAAGTCTCGCGACATCCCGCCTCGACGGCTACAGCCAAACTTTCCCTTTAGAGCCGGGTTGTTCAGCGCTGCCCTCGTTGTCTGTCGCGATCACTCCAGACCAGGTTATTCAATTATCGTCCCAGCCAGGTTATTCACTGTCCCGCCAAAGCCAGGTCGACCCAGGGCTTGTCTTGACAATTCAGTGGGACCAAGACTTTGAAGGATTCACTGTAATGAATATGCACAGCCTTCAAATCCTCTGGATCTTTCAGACTTTGATACCGTGTTATGAAAGAGCCGGCTAAGCTTCGCAGATAGGCTCCTCTATCAGGGTGATTTCTTGGGGTTAGTTCCAGCATTTCCTGTTTTCTCTGCATTGCCATGTCCAGGTCTGAAATATTCCTAAATTTCTTATACCTATGTTCCAGTGACACTGTCAAGCTCTCCAGGCGCCGTGCACGATGACAGTGGCCTACTGGGGTCAGGTCAACCACTTCTTGGTTTCTCTGCATTGCAAGCTCCAGATCCTTGGGATCTCCCAACCAACCATACCAGTCATTTAAAGACACTGCCAAGCTATGCAGCCGTCCTACTCGGTCGGGATGATCTTCTGTGGTCAGGTCCAGTACTTCTTGTTTTGTCTGGATTGCTGCATCCAAGTCCTTCACACCATCCAATCGCCAATACCGATCCCGCAGAGACATAGCTAGACTCTGCAGATATTTTGGTCTATCAGGGTGATCTGTAGGGGTCAGATCCAGGGCTTCTTGTTTTCTCTTCATTGCATCCTCAAGATCCTTTATATCTCCTAGTCTTCGATATCGATCACCTAAAGAGACTGCCAGACTCTGCACACGCCATGCTCTATTTGGGTGGTTACCAGGTGTTAGGTTCACAGCCTCTTGACTCCTTTCCAACGAATCTTCTAGATCATTCAAATGTCCCATACGACGATACCGATCAGCTAGAGAAGCTGCTGAGTTCTGCAACCATTTTGCCCAATCAGGATGATATTCTGAAGTGAGATTCAGGGCTTCCTGGAAATTCTCCAATGCAGTGTCCAGGTCCTTCATACCTCTGTGTCGATATCGTTTGTTTGAAAACACACCCATGTTTCCTGGATGTTGTGCTCTTTTAGGATGGTTTTCCGGAGTTTGGTCCACTGCTTCTTAGTTTCTCTGCATTGCCATCTCCAGATCTCTGAGGTCTCCTGACTGTTGATACCGATCACCCAGACACACAGCTAGAGTCTGCAGGCATTCTGCTCTATGAGGGTGGCCAGCAGAAGTCAGATCCACTGCTTGCTCTGATATCTCTACTGCTGCCTCCAGGTCCTTGGGATCTCGCCCCTGGTGATATCGGGCAGTCAAGGACACTGCAAGGCTGCCTAGACGTAGTGCTCTCTCAGGGTGGTCCTCTGGTGTCAGGTCCACAACTTCTTGGTTTAGTTTCATTACAGCCTCCAGATCCTTCAGATCTCCCAAACGCTGATATCGATCTGTCAAAGAGGCTACCAGGTTCTCCAGCACTTTTACTCGATGAGGATGGTCTTCTCCAATCAGGTCCAGCACTTCTCCGAATTTGGATACTGCAGCATCTAAATCTTTCAGATTTCCTAATTGCTTATACCGCTGGTTCAGAGATGCCCCTAGGCCACGCAAATGCTGGGCTCTATTCAAATCATCTGCAGGCCTCAAGTCTACTGCTTGCTGCAAATGTACCACTGCATTTTCGAGGTCATTGAGAACCTGTGTCTTGCGATATCTGCGTAAAAAATCCAGCCCCAGTGAATATAGATCTCCCGGACTCGGATGATCTGGATGTCCTGGTGTTGTTTTTTTCACCCTTTGATGTAGTTCTTCAATTTGGCCTGAATCCTAAATGCACTTTGAGCCCTATACTGCTGTGCCAAACCTCCTATATGCACGTACTTCTGGAACCGTATCAGAGTGCTTGTTTCACCAATCTGCAATCGATGGAAGAGCTGTCTCGCTGTCTTGGACATTTGCGGGAACGAGGCCTAAAACAACCAGTCGATGGCGGAAAGATGGAGGGATTGATTGTGCCAGCGGCCTTATATGTCTATGGGAAGCGAGCGGAACGCCGCGTCGACAGTTACAGCCTCCGAAATCAGATCGACTTAAAGAATTTATTTGTTTCGAGCGTTATTGCACGCAGAGTATTGTCCTATTCCACGTCGGGGGTATTTCCTTCTGTCGAAGCGCACGAAAAGCATACACATTCTGCGGGATAGGGATACAAGGGCCATGCTATGGAAGTCTTACATGAAAGGCGCGACACGGCAAAGATGTCAAGTCGTCAAGAGCCAAAATCCGGCGAAAAATACCAGGATTCTGCGAAAGGACCCATTTTTGTAACCTCAAGAAAGAGGGGTTCCTGAAAAAAGCAACTGGCTCGTCCCCGAGTCGTATGATGAAGTCCAGGCCCAGATCAGCGAGTATTTCCTTTTGGGATGCGCTGAGATTTACAGACGCGACGCCGCGGGTGCTCACGCTCAGCTGCCATACACACCCCGCCTCCGTCCCGTGCCATCGAAGACCCCGCGACAGCAGAGCTACGCAGTTGCACAAGAGAGAATGTACAATTGCGCATTACGACTCGGACCTGCGCCGCGCGCCCGGATAATGGCCGCGTACCCGACACCAAGGACAAGTGCACGAACGATGCATGCACTGCCTGCGGAGGTAACCGATCCACACAGATGTAGCGCCCGCAGCGCAATGCGCATATAATGCCATCCTACACGGCCGAAGAGAACAAGCCAGAGCGCGGGCATTCCCGCATGTACCCCGCGCACCCCGAAGCCCAGACACGGAAGAAGAAGAAAGAAAGAAAGAAAAAAAGCGGAGGGGTACGCACCCTCTATCGTAGGCCCCATGGTCTTCATTCCTCCACTCGTATCTCTCTGCAGCCCGCCCGCACTGGTGCACACACCCCGTCGTCCGTTTGGGGCAGCATCCATGGCGCGCGCCGATGAGAGCTCCGCTGGCCGATGAGAGCACGATACGGACGGCGCTGATGACAATGCCCCGACGCGACACGCACGGCGCCAGCGGTGGTGGTGGGCATGGAGGATCCAATGCGGCCGTCGTGGTACTAGAGTGAGTTAGCGAGGGTGAAGCCGGGGTGGATGGATGGAGAGCAGATGGAGGGCAAGGCGGGGGAAGGTCAGATGGGAGGGTTTAAGGGTGGAGCAGGGTAGCGAGAGGAGAGGATACTCACGATGCGGGCAGACGATGGATGCGCAGATACAAGGTAGAGGTATACTAGCACATTATTGAAGAGTGTGACCTTGTGTACCAATGCGTGAAGACATTATCTAAATAAGGTCGTCAATATGAAGTACAGCGCGGACAGAGAAAGAACAAAAGACAGGATGGGATGAGCGGCAAGAACGCATGGAAGAGGTGGGTCGGCAACTCGCCACGTCCAGCGTAAGTCGCGTACCGTTCTCTATGCACCTGTAGCAAGGACAATAACCTCGCGCCCGCTGTGCCTCGCCACCGTCCCCGCAGCGGGTATTTGACCCGCGCGCCACGTTGTCCCCAATCCTCGGCATGCGCGTTGCATGGCGATCGCATAAGGACCGTATGTCCGAGACGGTGGAGAGTGAAGACATCGACGTGGTTTATGGCATAATTACGGGGGCAGCTTTCCGGCAGATGAATACGGATACGGTCCAGTAGCACACCAGGAAGGTAGAGGGGCCCCTAGAGTCTGGTAAAAATTGAGATTTCTGGCGGCAAGCCACAGAATCGACATGTAAATCGTAATGACGCCGTAGTCATTAAGCAAAGTTGGCGCCCGGCACGTGATAGGGACGCGACGTCATGATGCCGATGCTTGCGCAAATAACGCGTTATCCGCAATGATAAAAGTGTCTGAATTCCTCCGCGACAAACTAATAGAATAGCTTAAAAAAAGAGATTCGGCATAGCGGCATGCACGATGACACCAAGCTTAATCGCGTTGCGCGTAGGAAACCCGGTTTGACCACTCTAAATTGTCTTTGCGCCCCGCTAAAGGGGGCACTTTGACCTTCAAGTTTTCAGAGACTCATTGAGTTGATGAGGGGTCGATTGAAGATTTTGTCACCACTCCAATATTCAGACGGGGATCCATGCAATTGCGAGTTAATCTTCCATCCAGGTGCGAGAAACATATCGCTTCAGGAACGCTTCCGATATATGTTTTGCCGTCGTTCCAGGCAAGTACAGCATCGAACCAGAGCAACCTGCTGCCCGGGTCCTGGACTCCGGGACAAGTCTTGTGTGGTGCACAACTTCACCGACCTCGATGGGATCGAGCCAAGATCGAGCAGAAGCTGCCGCCGTTTCACCCGGAATTTGAGTGTACTGGGCGGCTGGGGAATTCTCATGGAGAAGCACTTCATGACTGAGTGGAAGGAATGAAGAATACATATACACGCGGAAGATGAACGATATGATACTCGCAATATGACACTAACATGAGCGCAGGAAATCGCAAGGAGGATCCACAGGAGTCAAATTTAATGCGTGCAAGGTGAGATTCTCATGGAGAAGCACTTCATGACTGAGTGGAAGGAATGAAGAATACATATACACGCGGAAGATGAACGATATGATACTCGCAATATGACACTAACATGAGCGCAGGAAATCGCAAGGAGGATCCACAGGAGTCAAATTTAATGCGTGCAAGGTGAGCGTAACAAAGATATGTATGCCAAGAAAAAAGCGGAATAAATATCAACTATGCTAGATGATATCAACACTGCAAGACGTTATTGATCGAGTCGGAAAGATGAGATAGAAGAATTCCAACGCACGTAGAATCGAGAACACTCTCAAGGCAACTCCGGACCTTCCTCTTCATCGTTTGCACTCCGGCCACTGAACAAGAACGTCTGAATCAAAGGAAACGCCAAGTGGTAAGAGTTCTTGGTTAATAATCTTTTGCCGGCGATGCACATTTCCTGCAGCCTGCAGCCAGATTTCGATATGAAGGATGTCAGCGAATCGATTGGGTCGAGCCCAAGGAAGCGCTCGGGGATTTTGAGGCTGAGGAGAGCTGGGACGATGAAGATTTGTAGATCGTTCATACGCAGTAACGATGTCCGCTTCGGAGCAATCGAAGTCAACGATTTCAAGTATGGAAGCGCGATGTCAGGTTGCCTGTCGTTGGTGTCGGAATAGAGTTCCAGCGCGCAATACACTAGGTTGGACATTTGCTGCAGAATTGGGACACATTCGTGGATGTATACTCTGGTTAAAGTCAGCGACGTCAGTTGCACCCACGGTAATGTGACGCTCAGAGCGGCGACATCGTTGAGGATGACTGTTCGTAATAGTGGCAGCTCGCATGGTGCAATAAAGAGAGGGTTCGGGTCCGAGCCATCCGCCAATGTCTGCACGGCAAAATCGAGGTGTCGGAGAAGGGGCATAGCACCTTTAATTGGGGGGAAAGTGGTTTGCAAAAGACGAAGTTTCAGGTATTCCCAGCGCGTACAATGAGGCACGACTGTCGCAAAGAATTCCGATACTTGCACGCCCTCGCTATATGCATCCATTCGGATGGAAAGCGGGCAACAACGAGATCTGTCGAGCATATGGGACACATCGGAAGGAGTAATATTCTGAGAGAACAATATCCCTCTCCAGAGAACGGGAGTTGCCAGAGCTATCTCTCGCCACTGGCGACAAATTTGGGTCAGAAGAGTTGGGAGAGGACCCCAGTGAGTGGTGGGCAGAGGGGGTAGATCGGCAGAAAGTGTATGAAAATCTCGGAGACGATTTCGGTCGGCAGCGTCAATATCGGGTACTTGTAGGAATCGAGTCGCTCCTGTAAAAGTGCTTTTTCGATTCGCAGCGCAGAAATGGAATGCTCGAGGTCCAGAATCCGAGCTTCGCAACCGGATAGCCCTAGACTGTGCGCTGACAGACGCAACAAAATATGGAAAGAAAAGTATCCGGAGATCGGTCGTCCGCAAGACCTGGTGTAAAGTTCTGCGCGACGAAGACAGACTCCCTGATGACTGGACGAGGGAGACCGGGGTTTTAGTGGGTGTTGGTTGAGCTGAGACAATGAAGGTCGTTTGCGACCTGAGTCGAGGAAGCCGAGCCAGATCCCCACACGCGGCATTGATAGCACGTCAGTGTGTTAATAAGCACATCTCCTCGGGCGGATGAACTTCTCTGTCAGGCCGGGTCTCTTTAGTCCAAGGCCATTTTATTAACGGGTGGGGCAAGACGACCAGGTCGGTCCGGAAACGGAGAGCAGAAATGCTCCTTGCTCCCACTACCCAAACGTTCCGCAAAAAAAAAAAAAAAAAAAAAAAAAAGAATCCGAGCTTCGAGATGTGCGACGCAAGCACGATCTGTCGCAAGCGCGCCGAGCATGGAGACTGCTGGGAATCAGGTTCAGTATATATGTATGGCTCAATTTTGATACAGACCGTGTTAGACCGTTGAGTTCTCGTTGGTCGAAGCACTCGGTGAGTTGCTGATGAGGGTAATTTGGTAACTTGTGCACGTCACAGTGAGCATTCCGGATCAACCGGCATTGCCCTCCCGAAAGTAATTGTTGCGGTACTGCTCCTGAAACCATTGGTTTCTGGCGCACTTATGCGACTAATTTCATGATCGTTTTTAAATCATTGTCCCGAAACAACTCTAAGTATTTCCTGCAGTATGCGGACCTTCGGCCCGACTGACGTGAATGCCATTAGGCGTCTATGTCCGAGCTGATCCTTCGGTACCACGACCACGAGTGCGCGCTGGCTTCATTTACGCGACAGCAACTTGGTTTTCATCATGACTACCCTGGATCCTGTGAACCTGAAGGGTACTCCCTTCATCCCCGCACTTCACGACTCTTCTGAAATGTGAAGCTACGATTTTGATCTAGGCTGCCGTGTGTGTTATCTTACTGCGATTTCTGGGTTTGGAATCGTGACTCACTTGCAGAATGTTGAATCCTCAGAATTCAAACACCTTCCCCCTTTTTAAACCTTCATCGATGATTTCGTGTGGACTTCCTAGATGCACAACTGAACTTTAACATAATTGTCTTGCTTTGGATAAATGCGGAACTGAGAACAACATTGGGGGGAAAAATGCATTGATGTGGCAGCCAAGTGTCTGTATACTCAGCAGAGCCCAAGCGAGTAAAATATCCCATCCTCAACCTCGGCATCTGAGCCGTCCATCAAACTCTCACTCGGGAACTGGAACAATCATCAGCTTGCTTGTAGGATTATTAGGAGTGGAAGCATACTCTTGGGATGAATTTCTTCATTTCTTCGATATCTATCAGAGGATAGCCCACGGCGATGGCTGCATCTTGGCTGTACAGATCGAACCCTTTTGCAACGTGAAAGTCACGGACCATATCAGAGTCACGCTCATCCCATTTACTGCCCAGCAGAAATATCGAAAATTGAACGCTAGGCAGCCCAATGTCCTCGGCCATTTCGGAAGTTAACCGCTCGAGCCCATCAGGGTCGAAGGCCCAGTAGTATTTCTCGGTATCCGGGGGGTTGGTTACAGTTAACAGATTATCCACGTCCACCTGTGGGGGGAATAGGAAGAGGTACACTTTGTCTGTGGGTGCATCTGCCATGAAGGTTCCTTGTAAGGTAAAGCTATCCAGATGAGCCTTCAAAGTGCAGAGGAAACAAATACGGGTGACGACGAGATCAGTTTTGTCTGTGGTGCCAAAGAAAAGAAGTTAGCCATTGATTCTCAATGATATGTTTGTACCCACCGAAGACTCCTTGGAGGTGATTACGAACATAGTGGTTCTGAGAAAGCCACCACTTCAGTGGCACGGTGTTCTCCATCAATCCTACAGTGATCCCGAGTGGACATGAGTGACACTCTGGATAATCAACCCTACAGAACAATTATTCGAGAATGACAGTGCAAAGCAACCATAAGCACACCGTGTCCATCCGGTTGGCAGGACCTCCTGAGGTAAATCACTTGCGGACCATGAGTCAATATATAAGTCATCGGCTGTGAGATGTTTTGCTGTAGGAATTGCGCAGAATTCATCTGGCTTGGAATGAGCATGGTCCCAGTAGGGGTTATAAATCGAAGGTAGCACAATGGTTCCTGGGGTCGACCTGGAAAATTTGGGGCAACCCATGGGATAGCGTGCAAGCATGGAGTAGAACTCATTGACTTCAAGGGTAGACAAGAGTTTTTTACCCAGGTCATTCTCTGTTAATTTGACCTCAGGTAATTCAGAAGATCGCCCCGCCAAATAGTGGGCCCCGAGTGCGATTGATTCATACCCATTGCCCACATCCATACACAATTTTCCGGTAGACAGTCGGATCCACGCGGTACCCGGAAGATCATGGAAGCTCTCTCCAGTGATTTCTTCCCAGTAAGAATAGGCAGCCTTGATAATGGTCAGCTGTATTGAACTGCCCCCAGATTTTCGGAGCTCACATAGAAGTGCCGTGACTGCGCATAACGGAAAATCAGTGATTGAGACTTTCGGAGCACTGCAGAGAACGGACGATTTCATGTCTGAAATAGTGTGATGCTAAGGCGGATCCCGCATGCAATTTTTCGACTTGGGAAAATGGGATCATTTCTATGCGGATGAGAAATTGAAATGTTTGGTCTGAGACAAACTCTTACCATCATGGTAAATTATCCCACTCAGGCCTGCCAAACAAGCAGATCCAAAGAACTGCGGCAAGTGGGGATGCCTGTAAAAGTTGTAGATTTACACACCAGGAAGTAGAACCATTTACCGATGTTGTGGGCCTTGCTGCATTTCAATCATTCTCTACAATGGAGGAATATGTAAGTCAACGGTTATAATATATTAGTGGAGACTCGGACACGCGCCTGCTCAAACTGGTGATGATCAGCATAAACAGCCACAGTCATCGGATCCTGGCTACCGAACATCCGTGCACGATAGATTCTCCGAGTTCCAACGACAACCTTTACATGCCAGACTAAAACTCCTGTCTTTTTGCGGTGGACAGGCGGCCACTCGACTACATTATTTTTGTCGATTTCATCCAACAGATTCAAATCACCCAATTTCACAATGCGGAAATCTGTTGGCTCATGAATGGGTTAGTAAGAGAGGATTGAGGGTATCTCACTGCCTTGGGATTGGTCCATAGTGGTGCTGACATTGAAAGTGCCACCCTGGATTGTAAAGTCACGACAATTCTCAAGGGCAGAGACCCTGGAAACATCAGCACTGCTCGAAGACTGAGACGCGATTCGGTTCGCACCTCGTTTCATGAAGTCCTGCGGCAGCCATAGAGCGTGGGGCAGATTGAGGAGCGACCACTGGATGAGATGAGTGCCGGAAGAAAGAAAGAGAAAGAAAGCTGTGCATTTTGGGGCGCCCACCGATTTAACACCTATTGCTGTGCGTGAGAAGAGAAGCAGAACAATCATACGAAGGAGTATAAATGAGCTCTTGCACAGCGTAAGTATGCCGTACCATTACAGTTAAGGAATAATACACCCCATATAGGGATAATAATAGGAGTTAATAAGAAAACGAGACTAACATATCCTTTGGATGCCGGCCGGGGCAAGATAAGCGCGAAAAAGACACGTAAATACAACTGCGGTAATCCACCCATGAAAGATTCCATTCGAATTGGGAGGCTCGGGAGAAAACAAGGAGGATCAAATAGAAAGAATGGAAGAAAATGGGTTGGGAAATTAAAGAGGCAGGATGCATGACACACACAAAAAAAAAAACACGCTTGTCCACGATTTTTCTGTGACCTGGCCGGGTGCACACTGCAGGATCAGAATCCGTATGGTGCGGTGGTGCACTGGAATTTCGAAACCACAGGGTCCAACGATATTTTCTGGCAGCCGCAATGAACCGGTCCTGCTGAGTAGGAAGCGGCTGAATCGTGCCATCAAGGCAAAGCTTCCGGTCAAGGCTATAAATATTTCCTTCTCTGGATGCACAGATATCTGATATTTTTGTCGACACAATTCTCGTGAGCTCGCACGCGATGTGTAACACATAGGTCCTTCATTCAGGATATTTATGTATACAGAAAAGCCAGTCCCCGAAGAAAGGAGAAAATAAATAAGGGAAGCGATCGCACAGGCATAGGCAACGCCAAGCGAAACTCAGGCCCTAAAGCACCCCGCATCCGCCTTCTGCTGGTGCTCCCGCTCCTCCTCGAGCACACAGACTGCCATACCACCGCGGCTCCAATCTCCACACCGCCCGCGTGCACACCTCCCACCCCGCTCGGACTCACGCACTCCGCACCTCCGCCCGTGCGCTGCTGACAATCTGCAGGCTGACGACGCTGCTGCTACGGAGTGCTAGCGCTGCGCCCCCATCATACCCGCCTGCTCCCTGTCCGGCCTCCGCCCGACAGACATTAAGTAGCATGTGTATGCGCGCATGACGACCTGCGTGCGGACCACGGGTACGTTTCCGAGCCACTACACTTGCACCGCGGTAGCCCGAGCGAAGCGCGGCATGCAGAGACATCCACACACATTGTGGACGCCAGCTTGCACCCCCAGCGCGCGCACCGCGCACAAGCCGTCCCCGGCGGACAAGAGAGGAAAAGAAGAAAGGACAAGGCAGAAGAAAAACACACCCCGCGACCGCGTCGTTTCTCTTCCTTCCCCACCGACGTGCAGCCCGCACCCGCGCATCCCCCCACCCCGAGCAGCTCTTCCAGCACCTGAAGCACATTCATTGCGATCCGCAGAGCGTGACACAGACGTGAGAGTGCGACATAACGGCGAGTGGTGACAATGCCCGTGACAACATCCGTGCACGGCGATGTAGCGGACCTAGGAGTGAGTTTTGTCAGTCTGTGAGCGAGGGAAGACACGGATGGGGAGGGATAGATAGTGGGAGGGTGGAGCGGGAGGACGTGGAGGGTGGGTTGGAGGGAGGCTTAAGCAGAGAAGCGAGAGGGGGGGATACGCAGGACAGTCCCAAAAAGGAAATAGAGCAGCGAAGAGCGCAGAGGCGGCAATGGCGAGCATACAGCGTGCAGCGTGCGGCACCATTCATATACATCCCATGGAAAAGGTACCTGCAACGCCCGCATCGCACGCACAGAGGCGAGGAAGGTGGGGACAGACAAGTCCGCCCACAGCAGCCCAAACACGCGTGCGTAAAGTCGCTGGTCAAGGATACAAGGAGGCGAGCATTATCCCCCCGCCTGCGCGACTCCTCCTCCCTGGCATTGGGATCCAGCTGCACGTCAGGCAGTCGTGGCCCGTACTGTGCGCTGGGGATGCGGATTGCCATGGTCATCGCACCGGCTTCACGTGAAGGAAGGGGGACGAGGGGAGGAGGGAAAGAGAAGGAAGAAAGAAGAAGGAGAGGGGATGGAGAATACGCACGACATGCCGAGGTATCACGAATAGCTAAAGTTGCCCCGGCGATTCCCGATGCGCGATGTGTAAAGGAGTTACTTTGGGGATGAATTTAGATGGAGGTGCTGTGGAGGAAAGAAGCGCGTGAGTAGGCGGTCCGGAGAAGGAGAGTAAGAAGAGGAGCAGGACAAATGGAGAGGCAGATGCGCTGCACCGCGCGACAACGGCCAACGCGCTGCAGCCGAGTCTACGACTCGAGGAACGGAAGAACGACCTGCACTGCGAGGTCCTGCTTCATGCACGTTCTCTGCACGCAGCCGAGGCGCTGCCTCCCGCGTGGCTCACCACCACCTGCAGCGGGGTACTTGTGCGCACCACCTTGTCCCAATCCTCTGACGTGCACGCATTTCAAGTAGATGGCAGGGCCCTCTGAGAAGCTGCGCATCTGCCATCTCGATGCAGTGCACCATGCATCACGGATATCGTCGCAGTCGCGGAAGTCGATCGGTGGATGGGCCAGGAACGCAGTAGAGGATGGGAGGGAAAAGGGAGAATATATGTACGCACCGCAGAAGCCGACGACTTGGTCGGATGCGGAGGTGGTGGATAGTCGGGGATGTGTCTCAAAAAGGGTATGTGCATGGCCGGAATCAAATTTTTTGGGGCTGAAGTTGTTTTGACTCCGAGTGGAGGGAGGAAGGAAGATGACGTGGGAGGCTGCTTGTAAACAGTGTCAAATTGTCGGGCCGTTGAACCCGCCGGCTGTGATCGGGTGCAAGAGGCGAGGACTTTCCTTCTTCATCTAATCTTTATCTTTGCTCTGTCCACTCTCCAGCATGAACATCCATAAGCGCAATTTCGGCCCTCCACACAGCTCCAGAAACTGGCATCTAAGTACTGTATCCCTCAGGCTCAAACGAAGTGCTGGCAGATGTTATTGAGTTACCGCAGCAAGATTTTTGCAAGACTGTCTCTATCCCATCCCTGGCTTGTCTCCCTGCTGTAAAATTCCATAACCACTGGTTGATTCTTGAGAACAGCATCAAGCTGCTGGTTTCAACAAGCTTTAGCCGCTTTTTGGCGTTATATTGTCGAGGTCACACCAAAAAGCATCTCTGCCCAAGTAACGTGGTCTCTAACAGAATTTCATCGAATGGACGAACCTCTGGTTTACGGTACAGCCTCTTAATTATGGTGGATGTGTCCGCCTTGCGACTATGAATAGCGACATATGGGAATACTGTTGTTCAAATCCTCGGGGCCAGAATTTCGAACACCAAATGCCCTTCGATTCAAAACAGGAGGGTGTTGTGTTTCGAGGATATTCCCAATATCTGGTTGAATCGATGAACTGGGATGAGAAAAATGACCCTGGCAATATTTCACAACTGATGGAACACACGTTCGGACTCTTCATCTCCTTTCTACATCACCAGTATCAATGCAACCCATTCCATGTCCCAGGTCCGTGTCTTTTTATCGATGAACTAACGAGTTTCTTGCCTCAGGAGATTTGTGGGAGGGTCTACAACCCGACCGGATTTTTCGAAGCGCGCAAAATAACAGCATGTAGAAATTTCGGTTCCAAGTCTGTCTTTGAACCTTGTCCTTCACGTCGCCTGATCTGTACTGTCCCGTGGCCTGCTAGGACTATGAAGGACCCCAGTATTGACAATGTGCCTGTGTTCTAATTTTTTGGCACCATTGTACTTCACCCTACCTCGTCTTCAGAAATCTTGCTTCCAGATGTCAAGGGCACCGCAGCCACATAACATCATGTACGCCCGTTTCCTCCGGGATGATTTCATTCCCGCATACCTACCTCTAAATTCGAATGTTACCCACCCACTGGCATATTATCCATCAGCGACCTCGCACTACTCAATTCATTCACTTTCAACCTACCTATGATGCATACTTGAGATTCCCGGACTCAAAGTCATTGCCTATGTGCATTCATCTGTTTACTCGTCATGTTCACAGGTCTGCTGCTCTCCGCCGCGGTCAACACGCATGCGCTGGTTCTAGGATAAATGGTCTTATTTATTTATGCACCTGCCAACCTCCGTCATATCACGATGCAACACCCACCGCCATGTCAAGTGCACTATGCCACCAATTTGAACCTCAAATTTAAACAGTTAACGTGTGAATGCACCACTGCACGCGGTTCACCTGTGACACAGAGTTATAATGCTTTCCTTGGAAGCGTGTACAAAAGACCTCATCTAGATTGTGCCAGTGGAAAACTTTGGCAACAGAAGATTTAGATGGCCCTATTGCTATAGCATGTAGAATCCTGTTTCCAAACTCATCTAGGCAGGTGGACATGTTACGAGATTCGAACCATACACGGACTGGAACTCGGGCAGTAAACAAGGTTGAAAGTCAGATTCTCAGTAGCAACATTTTTGGGATTATGAGAAACAAGAGCGCAGTTCACTAAGTACACAATTGGGAAATAGGCATCAATGTGGCAGGCAAGTGTCTTGACCTCAGCAGAGCCCAAGGGAGTAATATATACCATCGTCAACCTCGGCATCTGAGCTAGCCATTGAACTCTCCCCCGCAAGCTGGAATGGTCATCAGCAAGTATGTAGCAATATTAGAGGAGTGGAAGCTTACTCTTGGAATGAATCTCTTCATTTCTTCGATATCGATCAGAGGTTGGCCCATGGCGATGGCGGCGTCTTGGCTGTACGGATCAAACCCTTTCGCAACGTGAAAGTCATGGATCATATCATAGTCGCACTCGTCCCATCTCCCACCCTCCAGATATATCGAAAATTCAACAGCGGGCAGCCCAAAGTCCTCTGCTACGTCGTGAGTTAACCGGTTGAGCCCTGCAGGGTCAAAGGCCCAGTAGTATTTCTCGGTATCCAGGGGGTTGGTCACAGTGATCAGATTATCCACGACCTCCACCTGTGGGGGAACAGGAAGAGATGCACTTTGTCCATGGGTGCATCTGCCATGAAGGTTCCTTGTAAGGTAAAGCTATCCAGATGGATGTTCATAGTGCAGACGAAACAGATACTGGTGACGAGCTCAGTTGCATCTACTATGTCAGGAGAAAAAATTTAGCCAATGATCTTGTGGGTTGTGTTCAAAGGGACTCACTGAAGGCTCCTTGGAGGTGATTACGAACATAGTGCTGCTGAGAAAGCCACCATTTCAGTGGCGCGATGTTGTCGTTCAATCCTACGTTGATCCAGAACAGACCTGAGTGACACTCTGAATAATCAACCTACAGAACAATTATTCGAAAATGATGGTGCAAAGCAGCCATAAGCGCACCGTGTCCATCCAGTTGGCAGGACCTCCTGAGGTTAGTGTTGTTGGCAGAATCCTGCCATTCTGCCATTTGACCCGGCAGAATGGCAGGCAAAATGACTCAATGGGATCACGGTTGGCAAAATTTGGCAGAACTTCATGTATGAAAGACAGTTTTGTGCAAATTACCACCCAAAGTAGGTCCGATTTGTGATTTTACTTGCTCATATACCTTCTGGATGATATTCTGGACGATAAAACACCGGTTCTGGACCCCCAGAGATGAATCTTTGGAGGTGAACTTGTTGATTTTGTGGAAGTTGAACATCTTGGTCACAAGAGGGCAGGCAAAATTGACATGGATAAATTGATATCACTACAAACGAGGTTGCAGGAGGTTGTGATATTGAGGATCACACAGTTGAACAGGAAAATCTTCAATTTCAGCAGCTATCAGCAATAAAAGTCGAGAAATGATGTGCCAATTCTGCCAGATTCTGCCAGCATTCTGCCCTGCCGTTTTGCCATTGTGCCTGGCTCAATTACCCCCAAACAATTCTGCCCCCTACACTACCTGAGGTAAACCACCCGTGTACCATGGGGGAATATATAAGTCATCAACTGTGAGATGCTTTTCTGTGGGAATTGCGTGGAGGTCATTTGGCTTGGAATGAGCTCGGTCCCAGTAGGGGTTACAAATCGAAGGTAGAATAATGGTTCCCAGGGTTAATAATGAAAATTTGGGGGAACTGATCTTGCTGTGTGCAAGCAGGGAATAGAACTCATCGAGTTCAAGGGTAGATAAGAGTTTGTCACCCAGGTCATACTCTGTTAATTTGACCTCAGGCAATTTTGAATGTGGCCACGGTGTCACAATGTTGAAACACGATTCATACCCATTGCCGACATCCATGCACAATTTTCCGGTAGACAGTCGGATCCATGCAGTACCCGGAAGATCATAGAACCTCCCTCCAGTGGTTTCATGCCAGTAAGAATGGGCAGCCTTGATGATGATCAGCTGTATTGAAATGCCCTCAGATTTCCGGAGCTCACAAAGAAGTGCCGCGACTGTGCATGACGGAAAATCAGTGATGGAGGCTTTAGCAATACTGGGGAGAACAGACAATTTGGTTTCTAAGGTAGTGTGATGCCAAAGCAGATTTCCCGTGCAACTTTTTGACTTGAGAAATTGTCATCATTTCTGCATGGATTTATTTTTTCAATGAAGTCTGTAGTCTAAGGAGGACTGTTACCATCATGGTAGATCAGCACATTCAGGCCGGCCGAAGAAGTAAACCCAAGAAACTGTGCCAAGTGGGGATGCCTGTAATGTTGTGAATTTACAAACCGGGAAAATAGAACCACCTACCGAAATTGTTGGCCTCTGTGCGCTTTAGCCATTCGCTACACAGGAATATGTAAGTCCAACAACGGTTATGAATGGAGATGGTGACTCACCTTCTCAAACTGGGCATCCTTATAAATAACTGCAGTCATTGGATCCTGGCTACCGAAGATCCGTGCACGATACACCCTCCGTGCTCCAACGACAACCTTGACATGCCGGACCACAGCTCCCGTCCTTTTGTGGTGGACAGGACGCCGCTCGACCACATTGTATTTGCCAATCTCATCCAACAGATTCAAATCACCCAATTTCACAATGCGGAAATCTGTTGGGTTGTGACTGAGTTGGTAGCAGGGAATCAGGTGGTATCTCACCATCTTGAGGTTGTTCCACAGTGGTGCTGCTGACATTGAAAGTCCCACCCTGGATCGTAAAATCACGACAATTCTCGAGGGCAGAGACCCTGGGAACATCAGCATTGCTCGGAGACGGAGACGTACTTCCGTTCACACCTTGTTTCTTGAACTACTGCAGACATAGAAACCTCGGAGGGTGATTCTAGACTGAGGACTGACCACTGGATGAGATGGGTGCGGAAGAAAGAGAGAGAAAGCTGTGGATTTTGGCGTTCACCGATTAACGCCTCTTGCTGTGCGTGAGAAGAGAAGCAGAACACGAGCCGTGGGAGGATATATATAAATGAGCTGTATTTTGGTCTGCTGACTCCCCGAGCTGTCTCACGGCTCGGAAATTTGCAGGATGGGAACATGATCCAATTTCGGCCAGCGCTTGTCTCAAAATATCTTGCAATGTCCGCCAGTGTCACACACTGCCATTTCGATCCAAGGAATTAAACCTAGAGACTGCGCAGCTGCTGTGCTTCACAACAGCTGTACAACTTCTGCAGCTCGGTGACTGCAACACGGCAAATAATGCCATCATAACTATTCCGCTAGAGCCATCAGCGAAATGCATATTGAAGCCGAGGAAAAGACCTCGTAATAAATTTCCCGTTCATCTAGATCCAGAAACAAAGTATCATCTCAGAGTTTCAAAGTAAAAGTCGTGTTTGGTCGAGCAGGCAGGCTAGATGGGGTCGGTACCAGGTATTTCCTTTTTTGGGCATCCGACGCATCCCGCGTGCCATTCGGTCCCAAAGCATAGGCATATCTCCTGCTGCTTGCCCTGTACCCTGTGGGGTACCCCACGCCGACCCATCGTACACAGGCGCGCCGTGCACACCGAGATTGACACTCCTCATCAACCAGCACACACCCGCATTCCACCCCGACGCACATTCTCTTCCTGCGCGCACTCCCCGCACTCCCCCGCGCCCGGTGCCCACGCTGCTGGTGCTACAGCTGAGCAGCATCATACCCATCCCGACCATCGAAGGCTCAGCGTACACTAGTACGCAGCTGAATGGGAAAGAGAGCGATGCGCTGCGCATACACCCAGCAGCAGTACCCATACGACGACGGCACAGCAGCGAAGCACCGTATGCAGAGGCATCCCCACATACATCGCGGGCGCCAGCCCTAAGGCAGCACACAAAGACGCCGTCCCGAGCGGAGCATATGCATCCATGCTCGTCCGTGCCTGCGTGCATCGTGCCTCAAATCCCGGGCACGAGAAGAAGAGCCACCGATAGAAATAAAGGAAGGGAAGAAGAGAGCCTCGAAAGGGGACGCACCGACAGGCTCCGGTCGAGGACCTTCATCCGCCTCGCCCACCCGCACCCGCGCATTTAGCCTCCCGAGCAGCTCCTCCGATCGTTCGAGATCTATCGCAACAGCAGCGCGCTCGCCGATAAGGGTGCGACACAGAATGGTGCTGATGGACTTGGACGACGCCGACTTGGGAGCACTGTGCGTAGATTAGTTGGTCTGGGTCGCCGGACGAGAGGAGCAACAAGGGGGAGGGGGAGGTAGGGTAGAGCGGGGGAAGGGTCGATGGAGAGGAATAACGGGCGGAAGGTGGAGTGAGCAGCAAGAAGAGACATACCATATTCACGATGTAGAGCCCAAAGGCGCAGAGAAGACGGAAGTCAAGTGTGTGGATGGCCTCGAGGCTGGGTATCTCGCGGGTTAAGGCCCTATCTGGATGAAAGTCCGTCAATACGATAAAAGAAACAAAAAAAAGAAGGAAAAAGACAGGACTCGGGGCGCGAATGGGTGAGCGCCGAGTAGGCGGCGTGCAGCGACAAGCACACCCGCACCAGAGGGCGTGTCACCCCACATTGCAAACACAGACGAGTACGGCTTGGGGACATCCAGGCCCGCCCCACAGCCTCCCCATCGCACAAGGCCACGCGCATCTCCCGCAGCCGAGGAGCGCCTTCATGAGGAGCCACGTGCAACGTGATGCATCACCATCCACAAAGCGGCGGATCCCCGTGCGCACAGAGATGTACGGGCTTTCACTGCCCCGACGTGCGTCACTGCATCTGCATTCAAATCTGGAGATAGAAGCGAGGGAAGTATGGAAGGAGGAGGGATCGGAAGGCGGGGGTGAGGAGGGCTGAGCGGAAAGGTAGAGAAAGGGATGGGAAGGTGAAGAGGGAGTGCAGAGTTCGAAAGAGAAAGTAGAAACACACCGTATATTAACCGACGCGCAGCGTGCGGGGTAGTGATTCTCTTTTGATGAAGATGTGATGCTGTGAGAGGAGGGAGGCACGTAAGCGGGGATTCCAATGGGACAAAGAGAGACTGGGTGGGGAGTCGAAGCCGGGGTTGGTGCTCGCGCCCGCTGCATACGATGTGCGTCGCAGGCAGTCCGGCTCGCTGCGCGCGATTCCCCGCACACCCCGCAGGTCACTCCGCTGCCTGCATGCTCCCCGAGCGCCATCGGCTGATGACCTGGTCCCCAATCTCCGGTGTGTCGGAGTCGGTCTGCGAAGCCGTGCGTCCCCGCCTCGGGATGTGCGCACACATCGTTCCGCACGCAGGAAAAGATCCGTGGATAGGCCGGGGAGGGATCCAATGGAGAGGATGTGTACGCACTACGTCGAGCCGAGTGATCGATGAATCCAGAGCTAACTTCAAGAAGCGTGTCAAAAAAGCATATATGCTGGGCCGGAATCGAAATCTCTTGGGCTGAGTGGAGGAAGGAAGATGACGTCGGAGGCTGCTGGTAAACAGTGTCAAGCTGTCGGGCCGTTGAACCCGTCGGCTGCGATCGGGTGATTTCGCCGAGGACTTTTTCGTTCTTCATCCAATCGTCATCTTTGCTCAGTCCACTCTCCAGCACGAATGTCCATGAGCGCAATTTTCGGCCCTCCCCCAGTTTCCACACAGCTCCAGAAACTGGCCTCCCTCAGGCTCAAACAGAGTGCTGCAAGATGTGCTGCGGCAGCAAGATTTGTCCAAGACCGTCTCTATCCCATCCCTGGCTTGTCTGCTTGCTTGCTAAAAATTACATAAAAACCGGTTGATCCTTGAGAACAGTGTCAAACTGCTGGATTCAAGATGCTTTAACTAATTCCTGGTGTAATATTATTGAGATCATACCGAATGCATCTCTGCCCAAATAGTGTGGTCTCCAACAGAATTTCATTGAACTGACGAACATCCGGCTTATTGTACAGTCTCTTTATTATGATAGACGTGTCTGCCTTGCGACTAATATCGAGGCATGGGAATACTCTTGTTCCTCCATTCATCGCCTGGATTTCGAACAGCAGATGCCCCTCGATCAAAACAGGAGGGTGTTGCGTCTCGAGGATTGTCCCAATATCTGGTTGAATTGCTGAACTGGGGTCCCAGAAAAAATGCCCTGGAAAACTGATGCAACACACACTGAGACTGCTCATCTCCTCTCTACATCACCAGTATCAATTTAAACACAACCCATTTCATGTCCCAGCTCCGTGATCACAATGGTCTTTTTTTTTTTTTTTCGATGAACTGACAACTTTCTCACTTCAGGGAATTTTTGGGAAGGTCTACAACACGACCACATTTTCCGAAGCATGCAAAATAATAACATGGAGAAATTTCGGTTCCAAATCTGTCTTCCTTCTCGTCGCCTGATCTGGGGTGTGGCCCGCTAGGACTGTGGCGGCCTCCGGTATAGACAATGTGCTTGTGTTTTAAATTATTGACGCTATCGTACTTGACTGCTGCTTCATCTTCAGAGATCTTGCTTCCAGATGTCGAGGGGACCGCAGCCACAAAACATGATGTACAGCTTGTTTCCTCCGAGATTATTTAATCCCCGCACACCTCCCTCTTCCAAATTCAAATGCTACCCACCAACTGATATATCCTCCTGGACCATTGGCGACCTCGCACTGCTCACTTACATTCAATCTGTCTACATACTTGAGATTCTGGACTCGAAGTCGTTGTCTATGTACATTCATCTATTTACTCATCGCGTTCAAGGGTCTGCTGCTCCGCCGCAGTCACTACGCATGCGCTGGTTCTAGCATAAATGGTCTTATTTCATGTATCCACCTGCCAAACTCAGTCCTATCGCAGTGCAACAGCCACCGACATATCGGGGGCATTGTGCCGCCATGAATCCTGAACTGTAAAATCTGCACCTCAAATTTGGCAAGAAGGCTTAGTTAAACATGCGAGTGCGCCACTACACGCGGTCGGCCTGTGAAACAGAGTTAGACTGCTTGCCGTGAAGGTGGATGCAAAAGACCCACCTCATCCACAATGCGCGAGCGGAAAATCCTGGCAACACAAGATTCAGATGGCCCTATTGCCATGTGTATGTGCTTTAAGATAGAATCCTGTTTCCAGACTCATCTGAGCAGGTGGTAGAGAATACCACGAATAACAGATATCGCGAATATTCGCGAATAACAAATACTCATATTCGCGAATGGCTGTGGCAGTGCTATTCGCACGAATGCGAATATGGTCCCCAAGACCTCTGAATATTCGTTGAATATTCGTCGGCTAATCAAGCCCAATTCGTCGAGGGCTGGTCATGGAAAAAGAAGAGGAAAGCTGATGTTCCAGCCGAGGGGCAGTCGGCACCAAAGGTCGTTGTAATTGCTGATGATGGTGTTGATTAGATGATTTGCTCGTGAATAATTTGCAAATAGTGAATATTTCAAGTCATTGAATCTGAATAGTTGATATTCACAAATATTCGCAAATATTCCTTACTAAGCAACGAATAATTACCATCAATACTCGTACGAATGCGAATATCAGTTTCAAGGTTTCGATGAATATTCATATTCACGAATATATATTCGTGGTATTCTCTAGCAGGTGGACATGTTATGAGATTCGAACCATAGAAGGAAGGGAACTCGAAGGGTAGATAATGTTGAAATTCTGCCAGATGTTCGAGTGTGATTTGCTACGTGTGACTGATATCTTATCGCTTTCGAATTGCTCCGGCATAAATGATAAGAAAAAGATGGGCGCAAATCACACTAGAACGTCTGGGGCAATTGGTATAGAGATTGTATAGAGACACCCCTCATACTGTCACAAATCGGATGTCACGCTCGCCTTGATTTCGCGTTGTGTGCACTCAGTACCCTTCAAATAAAGCCCATGATTGGAGGGAAGAACATCATAAGTGCATATAACACAATGGAAGTTTTATTTGGGCTGCCCAAGCTCGACTTGACGCGAAATGGTACTCGAAAGCCGCACAAGACCTGCACTTTTGAATGGCACATAACAGCCCACAAAGTACCCAAAGAAATTGGGGAGTCAATCCACGGACACAGGCCAGATAGTAGTCACCACCCATAAGGCCAGAAAGGCGGAGGAGGAGGGGAAGGAGGGCTGTGACCGTAGGAGGGGTGTTGCTATACCAATTGCCCCAGACGTTCTGGTTTGATCTGCGCGCATCTTTTCTTATCATTTATTCAAACTCCGCTGGATCAGTCCGTGGCAGTGATAGGATAAGGATCTAAGGATCACACACCAGAACGTCTGGGTTACTGAGACAGGTTGAAATTCAGATTTTCAGTAGTAACATGTTTGGGATTATGATAAATAAACGCGCAGTTCATCAATTACAGAATCGGGAATAAGTATCGATGTGGCAGGCAAGTGTCTTGACCCTCAGCAGAGCCAAGGAGTAATATATCCCATCCTCAACCTCGACATCTGGGCGATCCATTGGACCCTCATTAGCAAACTAGAACAATTGTCAGCAAGTATGTAGCAATATTAGAGGAGCAGAAGCTTACCGTCTGGGTAAATTTCTTCATTTTTTCAATATCTATCAGAGGATAGCCCACAGCGATGGCGGCATCTTGGGTGTAGGGATCGAACCCTTTCGCAACGTGAAAGTCATGTATCATGTCGTAGACGCGCTCGTCCCACTTCCCTCCCATCAGAGCTATCGAAAATTCAACAGTGGGCAGCCCAAAGTCCTCTGCCATGTCATGAGTTAACCAGTTGAGCCCTGCAGGATCAAAGGCCCAGTAGTATTTCTCGTTATCCGGGGGGTTGGTGACAGTGATCAGATTATCCACGACATCCATCTGTGGGGAAATAGGAAGAGATACACTTTGCTGTGGGTGCGTCTGCCATGAAGGTTCCTCGCAAGGTAAAGTCCAGATCAGTCTTCAAGGTGCAGCCGAAACAGATCCTGGTGATGAGGCAGTTGCATCTACGATGTCAGAAGAAAAAATTTAGCCAATGATCTTGTGGGTTGTGCTCAAAGGGACCCACCGAGGGCTCCTTGCAGGTGTTTACGAACATAGTGGTTCTGAGAAAGCACCATTTCAGTGGCGCGGTGTTGTCCATCAATCTTAAGGTGGTCCAGAACTGACCTGAGTGACACTCTGAATAGTCAACCCTACAAAACAATTTATTTGAGAATGACGGTGCAAAGCAGCCATAAGCGCACCGTGTCCATCCAGTCGGCAGGACCTCCAAAGGTAAATCACTTGTGTGCCACAAGTAATATACAAGTCATTGTGGGTGAGATGCTTTGCTGTGGGAATTGCGCAGAATTGATCTCGCTTGGAATGAATATGGTCACCATAAGGTTACAAATCGAAGGGAATGGGATGGATTCTGCGGTTGATGAGGCAAAAGTGGGGAAAGGGCTGTGGCTGTATGCAACCATTGAATAGAACTCATCGAGTTCAAGGGTAGATAAGAGTTTGTCACCCAGGTCATACTCTGTTAATTTGACCTCAGGCAATTTTGAATGTACCCCGGTCTCACAATGTCTATACATGATTTATACCCACTGCCGACATCCATGCACAATTTGCCGGTGGACAGTCGGATCCATGCAGTACCTGGAAGAGAATAGAACTTCTCTCCAGTGGTTTCTTCCCAGTAAGAATGTGCAACCTTGATGATGGTCAGCTGTGTTGAAATGCCCTCAGATTTTCGGAGCTCACATTGAAGTGCTGTGTCTGTA